>MJHO01000412.1:34576-76184 GCA_002076135.1 Xerophyta viscosa | reverse complement strand
GGACTTACCTATTTTTTCCCAGACAAAACACTTTTTTTTTTTAAATTTAAAATTGTCGTCTGAGGCCCACATGGTTACCAAAATCCTTTTTGGTATAAAACTACCAAGCATTTTATAGATCCAATAACCGGATCCTTATTCTTTTCTTTTCCCAGGCATATACCAATCTTTTTTTAAATTCAAAAAAAAGCCTGAGCCTACATGTTCACCAAAAATCCTTTTTGGAGAAAGTCCTCCATATATATAGAATTTGAAACACATGACTTAACCTATAAATCAAATCGATCAGTCAAATAATCCCCAAATTTATCATAGCAAAGCCTAAAAGGTTCGATTTTGTTATTAGCATTTATAAAAACTAGTTTGAGGATCACGCACCGTGCGAGCATTGCATGTGAATTTAAAATTGATCATACTATTCAGAAATAAAATAATAAACTAAATGGTTGTGAAATTTGCATGAATAGATTAAACAAAAACCGAATTTATTGAATTTGAATATTTTTGGTTGTCAAAAAAAAAAATCTAAAATAAAAAGTAACTATTGAGGCAACTATTCAGATAACTGCGAAGGAAAAAAAAATAATTTCATGTAACTATTGAGACACCAAAAAGGAAAGGAAAAAAAAAGAATTTCATGAACCATTGACACAAAAAAAAAATGGAAAACAAAAAATTTTCGGGATATAGCTGATATGGATGATGACTTAGAATTAATAATATTGTTTAAAATAAAACAACATACTCCATGATCGTCAAATGTGCATGAAAAAACATTCATATAAATATTTATGTAATAAAATAAATAAATAAAATACCAAAATAGATAAGTTGAGTTCATAAAAGTTTTGAAGATAATAAAAAATAAATAAATAAAGTCCAAAAAAATGAAAATATTCATTTCATTAAGCGTTTAGGCCCGAAAAGCACGAAAAAAAATCGGATAGCTGCTAAAAAAGGGCCAAAAATAGTTATACTGCTTAAGCCACCTTTTAGAAAAATAAAGAACTGGATCGGACAGCTTGCGTGCATCAAAAAAGAAAAGATGCATTGCCTAAAAAAGTAAACTGGAAGAAATTAAATATAAAAATTCTAAGTAGGTATTATGAAGGTCGAAACTCTTAATGAGCTTTTCTTTTAAAAAAATATCGTATACAATAGTGTTAGGTACGAGACAAACCCAAGAGGGGGGGTGAATTGGATTTTACAAAATTTTTATAAACTAGTAATGAGCTTGGTCACAATAAAGAACAAAACTCAAACAAAAGCAATTATAAGATTGCAAGTAAGTAAATAGAGTTAGAGAAATCAAACGCAGATTTTATAGTGTGGTTCGGCCAAGCCGCCTACGTCCACTCTCCCTTGCCTTCTTCACCGAGGTCTTTGTTTCACTATTCGAGTTCGGAGCTTAGCGGGCGTCGATCAAGCCGGTTACAACCTCCACTTTACCTCAGGACGAATTGGAACAACCCTACAATCACTCTATTCCTCTTTTGTGGGCAAGAGGAGCCGCCAAATACAAATGTAGAAGTTGGTTTTACAATATCAAGCGCAAACCCAAATCTCTTCACTTAATAGCCTCTCAAAAATAAGGGAGATGTTGGGTTTGAATCTAAGTTCACTAGTAAAGCTCAAGATCACTTTTAAAGAGTGCAAAGTCACTTAGAGAACTCTACAATGCAATGGAACAGTTGTTCTTGCCGAATGGAAGTGTTGGGATATATATAAGTCTCCCAACGGATAAAGCAACGGCTAGTTTTTCCGAAACTATCGTTCGACCGGATTACACTTTCGGATCGACGAATAGCTCTCTGTAAAGCTATACTCGTTCCTTCATCATATTGGCTTCAACATTATCCGTACTTGCTTATTCACCATCCATATTCGCTATATTTGTTGAATTTGCATATTCGCCTTCATATGGAAATCTTGAACCTTATTTTCAACACTTGGTAAACAAATTAGTTTGTAGTGTTTATCTAAATAGTTTGTATCATCCAAATCATTATTTTAAACCTTGGTCAACAATCTCCCCCTTTTTGATGATGACAAACAATTTGGTAAAACTTTCGCAAGTATGCTTAACAACTATATTTGCATTAAATTCTAATAGAGATCAAACTTACTTCCCCTTTCATTTCCAATTTATGCATTCATTATAGTATTTCTCAAAATCATGCATACCACGTAATTTGTCGTTTTCTTCTCCCCCTTTTGACATCATAAAAAAGACGGCATAGTATAACATATCCAAGTCATGCGAAAGAGTATAACATATCATATAATCATATGCAAGCTTAAACATTAACATAGCCACGAAGTTCGCAACGAGATATAAATCTATAAACAAGAAAACATATATTTAATAGTTTTAAAAGCATACAACATAACATAGTTACTTCCCAAAAGAAGACATACCACAACTCGTTTTAGAGTCACAACATAAAGCATACAAGCATAGAGAACATAGTAATATCAAGCATCAGGTGGAGGTGGTGGGAAACGCATGGCCCTCATCCATTCCATCATGTGTTCCATCGAGTCCTCAATGCGTCTTTAATGTGCGGTTTGAGCATCAACGGAGTTCCGAAGATAACCAAGTTCTTGATCATGCCGTTCTTGTTGCTCCCGGATGTGGGTGAAAGTATTTTGAACTTGTCGAAGTGTCGCCCTTATGTCGCGATCATCATCACCTTCATTATGCTCATGTCCACCTTCTTCTTTCCTCAATCTATGGGCATGACGAGGTGGATGTTGGCCACCACCAGGACAAGGAACAAATTCATTTACGTCATCATTCCACCGATAACCCATCAAGTGAATTTGTCGCAAATTGAACACATCAAAAGACGTAGGGGGAAGTAGGTCATCATGAGAGGGTTGGACATTGAAATGCTCATGAAAGATTTTGGAGAGGAAAAATCTCGTAGGGAAAGGATCGACGCCCTATTTGCTGTGAATGGGCCCATATTAAACCTCATCATGATAGAGCCAAAATTCATTCTTTGACTATTAGGAAGCATATAGAGAATATATTGATGCGTATAATGGACTTCATCATAATGTCCGGTATGAGGTTCGTTGTTTGATTTGGTTTATTTTATGAATTATGTTGAAGTTGTGATTTGTGTTTGAATATACTTTTGTTATCCGTGCATGGCGTTTCTGGAGCTTGCCGCGGTGTGTGTCATGTAAGTTTGTGACCCCGTTGCACAAGGGAGTGCTTTGGTTGTGTGCGTGTCGGGGTTGGGTGGTAGTTTGACCGGATTTGTTGCTGTGCAGCAGCACTTTCGGTCAGACCGATTCCTATTCCCCGGCGACCGATAGTTGCGTTGCAGCCCGTGGATAAGTTCAAAGACTTGTGTTGTTTTATTTACCCATTCACCACTTCTCTTTTTTCCCACCCTGAGCTCCCCTTGGCCGACCTAGGTGAGTTCCCAATCACCTTCTCCTTGATTCTTGGGTGTTTTTGATCATTTCCCATCTCTCTCCCTCACTCTCTTGGTTTGCTAATTGACCTAGCTCAGTCTCCCGGGTGTTTGCAGAGTTGTGGTGAGTCGTGTTCTTGCGAGTTTTCTTTGCCGAGCCCTCGAGGTGGTGGTTTGCACCTCTTGCTTTGTATGTGATTTTGGTGTTGCGTGTATGCCGCTATTGAGATGATTTTATGTGATAACAGCATGATATATATGATATTACAAATTTTGGTAGAAAACCCTAGATTTTTTGTTAAATATGCGGTATATGAGGCATGTTGTGATGCTAGGCATTGATGTAATGTGTTATTCAACTTGCTAGTGTTGATTGGCACTTATGATCATGTTATTGCGTAACTATGTGGTTTGGACATCGGGTGGGAGCACCTTTTCTATTTACGAAAATTGTTGGATATATATTGCCATACGTTGGATATGGTGTTGGTTGAAAATTATGGAATGCTGGAAACCGTTGCATTTCGAACAATAGTACTTATGCGATTTGGTCTTGTGCCCAATGTGAGTATTGTTATTTGGTGAAATATAGATATCGGGCAACCGTGAGCGCTTAATAGAATTGATAAAGTTGAAAATATTTGGTGGGGCTCTTTCGTTGACTGCATCGTCCAGATTCGTCTACCGTGTTGTCGTGTGGATATCGACCGGGATCGAAATGGACGATGTGGGCGCGAGTCAGAATTATTGTCTCGAGAAGAGACCGGTGGGCGTATTAAGGCCAGCCGAGGCCATGGTGGCGGCTACGAGACCAGGCGAGGCTGAATCGGGAAAAATTCTGAAAGGCCGGTATATCAAGTAATCCCTTAAGGCCAAAAGGATCGCCCCCGCTGTAGGGGTACTGGGACGCGATGTGCACCGGTTTGACCCAGATCCTTGGTGCTACGGTACAAAATGGTGTGTTGCGTTGCAAATGAGAAAGGGACTAACGGGTGATTAGTTCAAAAGATAACCTAACAATAAGGAAAGTAAAGTTAATGGTTGGTATGGTATTACGTTATTACAGAGATGTTATTGGTTATGGCAATGCTTTACTCGGTATTTATTGGCTTGTGCTGTGATTTGGATGCGTTTTGGTGAGAGGTGCGCGAGAGCGATAATTCGCGCCGCTCACTGAGTCATTATGACTCATCCTCGTTACTTTCTCTTTCTTTTCAGATCAGTTAGATCCTGGGAAGGCACCGGCAAGAGGGTGCTAACTTTCCGACGCTAGCTCAGAAAGTTCTTGGGAAGGTATACTTTTGGGAAGGTTTACATTGTACATAACTTTAGTTGTATAGCTAAACATGTAAAGAATTAACCTTTTTGGAAGCACTAACTTACATGTTGGTATTTTGGTGTTTGTAAAACCTTTAGAATTGTAAACCTTATCGAGGAAGTTTTAAATCTCTAAAGGATGTATAATTTAAGTTTATGATGTAAATGGTATCTTTTATCATTATTTTGTGTAAAGAAATACCGATTTGGAGTTTGTTATCTTGTCGCATGTGTATGGATATTTTGAGTACTTGTGACAATGTGAATGAATGAAAAATTGTGGTTTGATCAAAATTTGACTGACTTGGTTCTTAAAAGTTTGTATTTTGGCGTATCGAAAATATCTTGTATTTAAGGAATATGAATTGCTTTTGTGGAAATCGATACGTGCATGTGTATTTTGGTATGTGAATACATGGTGTTTGAATGGTTTGGAAAAATGTTTAAGAAAATGGGGTGTTGGATATTTGGTTGCTGCAAATCTATTTTTGAAGAACCTGCAGGTATCGGTCAACCGAAATATTGGATCGGTCGACTGAAACCTGTAGTTGTTCTGTTATGCGTCTAAGTCGACTTTCAGTCGACCGATAAATCATTCCGGTCGACCGAAAATAGCTCTGGAATTCATCGTCAAATTTTGCGTAATTGGTATCCGAATTTGATTTCAATGCTTTGAGGGGTTCTTATAACTACTAACTAGAGGTTTGGTAGTCTCAAAACTTTTGGAAAAATACAGGTCGAGCCGGTATTTCGAAAATATGATTTTAAGTGTATTTACGTAAAGTTTTAAAGGTGTTTGGACCTTAGATTGCTTTGGATCCTCTTGTGTCATCTGGGGAGATTGATACATTAGTATCCTATGCAATCTGAGCTCGGGCTCAGACCGAACCGCCTCCCCCACGGGTTCTCGTCTCGGACCGAATGTCCAGGTTGCGGCTCTACCATGCTTTAAATTTGAGATTTTAAATCTGAATATTAGGGATTTGAACGAACTCCTCGATTGTTTAAGTTTCCGCGAAACTATTTATTACAAATTTTATTTCTTTGCGAAAAATTATTTCCTCCGTCGCGGCCCTCGGCTCGCGGGTCGTGACAGTTATGGTATCAAAGCATGTGTAATTTAGTGCTTCCTAACAACTAAACTTTAACTGATTGTTATGAAAATGAGAGCTAGGACGATTAGAGTTAAATCCGTTATCTAGGTCGTGTTGTTGCAGGATGCCGCCACGAGGTCGTCCCGCGTCGGGTTCCGAGTCCGGAATTGCCGGAGGAGCCGCGTGTTTAGTGAGGATGTGGTTAGGCCCTTCGGGATGTTCGTGGGCGTGCTGGACGAGCGCGAGGGCCGAGCGAGTTGAGAATCCCCAGGTCCCGGAACCTATCCCTGTTTTCGGAGTGGGTGAGGCCGTCCCGGTACAGGCGGAAGTGGTTATTGAGGATCCGTTACAGGAAAGATATTTACGATATTTAGGCCGATTTCATAAGTTGCGACCTCCGAGTTTTGAGGGTGGTTCAGATCCGGATATGGCCGATACTTGGCTCGTAGCTGTGGAGAAATTTTATAAAACTTTGAACTGTCCGATGGAATTTCGGGTGCCTTTAGCATCTTTTACGTTTTCGAGAGAGGCCGAACATTGGTGGAAGAGTGTGGAAGGATCGGATTGGACAGTTTGCTTCATGGGCCGATTTCCTAGTGTTGTTCAATCGACAGTATCTTCCCGAGTCCGTGAAAAGGACGAAGGTGGAGGAGTTTGAGAGGCTGAAGCAGGGTGGTATGTCCGTCTGGGAATACCATGCCAAGTTTATGGCGTTATCGAGATATGTTCCGCATCTTCGTGTTGACGAGTTGCGTATGGCGCATGGAAATTTTCGAAATGTTGAAATGGGATATCATCAAGTAGATGCAAGGAAA
This sequence comes from Xerophyta viscosa, assembly GCA_002076135.1. NCBI lineage: Eukaryota > Viridiplantae > Streptophyta > Magnoliopsida > Pandanales > Velloziaceae > Xerophyta > Xerophyta viscosa. The sequence goes on along the minus strand of MJHO01000412.1, from coordinate 69,530 downwards.
GGAGTTTACGCCACGGTCCATCAGACTTTGGAGAGGGCGCAGAACATTGAGGCCGACTGGGCCCGTGAGAAATTCGAGAGAGTACAGAATGATCAGAAGGGAAAAGGGAAGTTTGTGTCCAAGAAGAGAAAGTTTGACGTCTCTAGCGATACCCGAACTGTTTCAAGTGGGGAGGGTACGCAACCGAGACCAATGTCAGAGATCGAGTGTTTTTACTGCCATGAGAAGGGGCATTTCAAATATCAATGTCCGCGGTTACCGCCGGGACATCAGCAGTCATAGGGGCAGTCAGGGGTACAGTTTCGGCAGCCGCAGCAGAGGGCACCATTTCCGCAGCCGAGACCGCAGTACCGACCGCCGTTTTCGCAGCAGTCCCAGGGGAGTTCTGCGACCAGACTAGCAGGGCAGCAAGGACCACCACCGAGAGTTCCGGGGAGAGTTAATGCATTGATGACGAGGAAGTGGGTGGTAGTTCGACAGCTATAGCAGCTACTTTACCAGTTTGTAGTTTATCAGCATTTGTATTGTTTGATTCGGGTGCTACACACTCATTTGTTTCGTCGAGTTTTGCTGCTAAATTGCAGTATATCTTATGAAGTATGATTGTATGTTTGAAGTTTCTACTCCTACGGGTCACGTATTGTTTTCCGATTGTCGTTTTTGTGGGTGTGAGATTCGAGTCGGGGATCGAATTCTACACGCCGATTTAATTATTTTGGACATGTCGGATTTTGATGTTATATTGGGAATGGATTGGTTAGCTGGTAACTATGCTAAGATAGATTGCCGAACCAAGATAGATTACCGCACGTACCGAAATTCAAATTTTGTGGTGACGATTTTGGGGTAGGAATTCCTATTATCAGTGCAATGAAGGCAGGCAAATGCTTGGGCAGGGTTGTGCTGGATATTTGGCATATTTGATAAACCCATCGTTGGAGACTGACGAGTTGAATAGTATTTCCATTGTTAATGAATTTCCTGATGTTTTTTCGGAGGAATTACCAGGATTACCTCCCGTCCGTGAGACCGAGTTTCAGATTGAGTTGTACCTAGAGCGACCCCAATATCCAGGGCACCTTATAGAATGGCTACTACGGAGTTGGCCGAGCTAAAGGCTCAAATCGAAGAGTTGCTAGATAAGGGCTTCATCCGACCGAGCGCATCGCCTTGGGGTGCGCCGGTTCTTTTTGTCAAGAAGAAAGATGGGAGTTTAAGGATGTGTATAATTATAGGCAGCTTATAGGACGGTTGAAGAACAAATTACCCTTTACCTCTTCTCTCGATGAATATTTGCCATTGCATGTGGAGCCGCAGTGTTTTCAAAAATTGATTTGAGGGTCAGGGTATTATCAGCTTGAGAGTTAGAGATGAGGACGTCCGAAAAAGCCTTTCGTACTCGGTATGGTCACTATGAGTTTCCTTGTTATGGGCCGTTTGGGTTGACTAATGCACCAACAGTGTTCATGGACATGATGAATCGCATTTTTCAACCTTACTTAGACCGTTTTGTGGTGGTATTCATAGATGATATCCTTGTATATTCCAGTAGTGAGGAGGATCGCGCAGATCAATTTGAGGGCAGGTCTGCAAAGTTCTTTCGCGATGAGGCAGTTGTTCGCGAAACTTAGCAAGTGTGATTTTTGGTTGACTAAAGTGCACTTCTTGGGACACGTAATCTCTCGTTAGGGCGTGACGGTAGACCCAACAAAGGTTGACGCAGTCCTACGATGGGATCGACCTAAGAATGCGACCGAAGTCCGTAGCTTTATTTGGTTTAAATGGTTATTACCGGCGTTTTATTGAGGGCTTCGCGAGGTTAGCTAGTGCGTTGACTAAGCTTACCCGGAAAGTCGTTCACTTTAAGTGGAACGATGCCTGTGAGTAGAAGTTTCAGAAGTTGAAACACTTGTTGACTACTGCACAGTTCTAGCCTTACCGATGATGCAGGTGGGTTTGTTGTATATAGTGATGCGTCTTTTATCGGTTTGGGATGTGTGTTGATGCAGAGGTGCAGAGTGATAGCTTATGGCTCTAGATAGTTGAAAACCCATGAGGGTAATTATCCCGTACATGATTTCGAGTTGGCCGCAGTGATTTTTGCTTTGAAACTGTGGAGACATTATTTATACGGTGAAGAGTTCGAGATATATACCGACCACAAAAGTCTACAGTATATCTTTTCTCAGAAGGAGCTGAACTTGCGACAAAGGCGTTGGATCGAAAACTTAAAGGATTTTAAGTGCAATATCCTCCATCACCCTGGGAAGGCGAAAGTCGTAGCTGACGCACTTAGCCGGAAGAGCTCATCTCGGCTAACTGGAATATCTTTGAGAGAGTGGGACTTGGCGGAGCAGTCTACCCACCTGGGCATACGCACGTTTGAGCGTGAGCCGGGGGTCTCTCGCCAACAATATCGTGTCGAGCCGGAGCTTACTTCAGAGCTGAGGGCGGCAACAGAAGGACGACACACTTACAGGAGATAATGGACGCCTTGAGTCTGGAGAGATATCCGAGTATCGTGTAGGTGCCGATGATATTATCAGATTCAGGGGCAGGATATGTGTACCGAGGTCAGATGAGCTGAGGCACCAGATCTTATCAGAGGCTCACAGCAGTAGACTGTCAGTTCATCCAGGAGGGACCAAGATGTATAGGAATTTACGACATACCCAGTTTTGGTGGCTAGGCATAAAGAAAGACGTCCGGCAATTTGTGGCTCAGTGTACAGTTTGTCAGCAGGTGAAGGCAGAGCGACTTAGGCCAGGTGGTTACCTTCAGCCATTGGAGGTACCGTCGTGGAAGTGGGAAGATGTCACGATGGATTTTATTCAGGCACTACCGAGGACGAGACTCGGATTTGACGCTATATGGTAGTGGTTTGATCGTTTTGACGAAGACCGCACATTTTATTCCTATTTGTTTGGAGCATCTTTAACTGAGAGGTTGGCCCGGATCTTTAATAAGCAGAGATCGTTAGTACACGGTGGTAACCGTTTGAGTATTGTATCTGACCGTGACCACTCGTTTTACTTCGCGCTTTTGGCGAGCATTTCAACATCAAATGGGTACCGATCTGAGGTTTAGCACGGCATATCATCCACAGACAGATGGGCAGTCAGAGCGGACTATACAAACATTAGAAGATATGTTACGTGGCGTGTGCATTGGTATTTAGCGGTAGTTGGACGAAACACTTAAATTCTCTGGTAGAGTCGCCTACAACAACAACTACCATAGCAGTATCGGCATGGCAGCACACGAGGCGTTGTTTGGCAGGCGATGCCGTACACCCTTGTTTTGGGACGACATAGTGGATACGGGAGCTGTGAGTACGGATGTTGTCGAGAAAGCTAACCAGGAGATCAAAGTGATCCGTCAACGACTTGTGACCGCACAATCCGTCAGTAATCATATGTAGATCGAAGCCGTCGAGCATTAGAGTTTCAGGTTGATGACATGGTTTTCCTACGGGTGTCGCCGTTGAAAGGGGTGCAACGCTTTGGTATGAAAGGCAAGCTGAGTCCAAGGTTTATTGGTCCTTTAAGGATTATCGAGCGGATCGGCAATGCAGCATACAGATTAGACCTACCAGATTGGCTTTCGCATGTGCACGACGTTTTCCATGTTCCGATGTTGTGGAAGTACTTGGGCAACCCATCCCAGGCTACTTCATCGTCGTCGCTCCCCATCCAGGAGGATCTCACTTTTGAGGAGCGTCCGGTTCGTATTCTCGATCGGAAGGACAAGGTCCTTAGGAACAAGTCGGTTCCTCTGGTCAAAGTTCTTTGGCGCAGTCAGCGGTTCGAGGAAGCTACCTGGGAATCGGAGGCTGACAATGGTGGCGCGTTTCCCTCACTTGTTTGTTTCGGAAAGGACCGAAACCCTTAAGTGGGGAGGGTTGTGAGGTTCGTTGTTTGATTTGGTTTATTTTATGAATTATGTTGAAGTTGTGATTTGTGTTTGAATATACTTTTGTTATCCGTGCATGCGTGTTCGAGCGTGCCGCGGGTGTGTCATGTGGTTGGTGACCCCGTTGGCACGAGGGAATGCTTGGTTGTGTGCGTGTCGAGGTTGGGTGTTAGTTTTGACCGGATTTGTGCTGTGCAGAGCACTTTCGGTCGACCGATTCCTATTTCGGTCGACCGATAGTTGCGTGCAGCCCGTGGATAAGTTCAAGACTTGTGTTGTTTTGTTACCCCTTCACCACTTCTCTTCTTCTCCCGACCTGAGCTCCCCTTGGCCGGCCTAGGTGAGTTCCCATCACCTTCTCCTTTGATTCCTTGGGTGTTGATCATCCATCTCTCTCCCTCACTCTCTTGGTTGCTATTGACCTAGCTCATCTCCCGGGTGTTTGCGAGTTGTGGTGAGGTCGTGTTCTTACGAGTTTTCCGCCGAGCCCTCGAGTTGAGTGGTTTGCACCTCTTGCTTGTATGTGATTGTGGTGTTGGTGTATGCTATTGAGATGATTTATGTGATACAAGCATCATTATATGATATTTACAAATTTTGGTGGAAACCCTAGTTTTTGTGATATGTGGTATATGAGCATGTTGTGATGCTACAATGATGGTAATGTGTTATTACAACTTGCTAGTGTGATTTGGCACTTATGATCATGTTATTGGTAACTATGTGGTTTGGACATCGGGTGGGGGCACCATCTTATTTTACGGAAATGTTGGATATATATTGCATACGTTAGATATGTGTTGGTTTGGAAATTTGGAATGCGTGGAAACCGTTGTATGTCTAACAATAGTACTTATGCGATTGGTGTGCCCAATGTGAGTATTGTTGTGAATATAGATATCGACAACGTGAGCGCTAATGAGAATTGATAAAGTGCAAATATTTGTGGTGGGGCTCTTTCATTGGACTGCATCGCCCAGGTTCGCTCTCCCGTGTTGGTCGTGTGGACATCGACCGGGATCGAAATGGAACGATGTGGGCGCCGGAGTCCCAGATTAGTTGTCTCGAGAAGAGACCGGTAGGCGTAGTTAAGGCTAGCCCGAGGCCAGGGTGGCGGCTACGAGACCAGGCGAGGCTTGAATCGATAAATTTCCGGAAAAGGCCGTGTATATCATTTAACTCCCTAAATGGCCAAAAGTGATCGTCCCCAGCTGTAGGGTATGGGGAACGCGATGTGCACCGTGTTTGACCCAGATCTTGGTGGCTACGGTATACGCAAAATGGTGTGTTGCGTTGCAAATGAGAAAGGACTACGGGTGATTAGTCAAGATAATCGCTAACATAAAAGAAAGTAAAGTTTAATTGGTTTTGGTAATGGGGTAATACGTTATTTACATGATGATGTTATTGGGGTTATGCAATGCTTTTAACTCGGTATTGTATTGGCTTTGCTGTGATTTTGGATGCGTTTTGGTGAGAGGTGGCCGCGAGCGATATTCGCGGCCGCTCACTGAGTTCATTATGACTCATCCCGTTACTTTCTCTTTTTCAAGATCAGTTGATACTGGGAAGGCACCGGCAGAAGGGTGCTAAACTTTCCGACGCTAGCTCAGAAAGTTCTTGGAAAGTGTATAACTTTTGGGAAGGGTTTCAATTGTACATAACTTTAGTTGTATAGCTTAAACATGTAAAGAATTAACCTTTGGAAGCACTAACTTACATGTTGGTATTTTTGGGTGGTTTGTAAACCTTTAGAATTGTAAACCTTAGTCGAGAAGGTTTAAATCTCTAAAGGATGTATAATTTAAGTTTATGATGTAAATGGATATCTTTATCATATTTTGTGTAAAGAAATATCCGATTTGGAGTTTGTATCTTGTCGCATGTGTATTTGGATATTTGAGTACTAGTGACAATTGTGAATGAATGAAATTGTGGTTTGATCAAAATTTGACTACTTGAGTTCTTAAAGTTCGTATTTTTGGCGTATCGAAAATATCTTGTTTAATGAATATTGAATGTGCTTTTTGGTTGGAAATCGATACGTGCATGTGTATTTTGGTATGTGAATACATGGTGTTTGAATGGTTTGGAAAAATGTTTAAGAAAATGGGGTGTTGGGTATTTGGTTGCTGCAAATCTGTTTTTGCAGAACCTGCAGGTATCGGTCGACCGAAAACAATAGTTGTTCCATTATGCGTCTAAGGTCGACTTTCGGTCGACCGATAAATCATTCCGGTCGACCGAAAATAGCTCTGGAATTCATCGTCAAATTTTGCGTATTTGGTTTCCAAATTTGATTTCGATGCTTTGAGGGGTTCTTATAATTACTAACTAGAGGTTTGGTAGTCTCAAAACTTTTGGAAAAATACAGGTCGAGCCGGTATTTCGAAAATATGGTTTTAAGTGTATTTACGTAAAGTTTTAAAGAGATTTGGACCTTAGATTGCTTAGGATCCTCTTGTGTCATCTGGGGAGATTGATACATTAGTATCCTATGCAATCTAAGCTCGGGCTGAGACCGAACCGCCTCCACCACGGGTTCTCGTCTCGACCCGAATGTCCAGGTTGCGGCTCTACCATGCTTTAAATTTGAGATTTTAAATCTGAATATTTGGGATTTGATCGAACTCCTCGATTGTTTAAGCTTCCGCGAAACTATTTATTACAAATTTTATTTTTTTGCGAAAAATTATTTCCTCCGTCGCGGCCCTCGGCTCGCGGGTCGTGACAGTTATGGTATCAGAGCATTGTGTAACTTAGTGCTTCCTAAACAACTAAAACTTGTAAACCGATGGGTTATTAAAACGAGAGTAGGACGATTCGAGTAAATCGTTGATTAGGTCGTTGTGGTTGCAGGATGCCGCCACGAGATCGTCCGCGTCGGGTTCCGAGTCCGGATTTGCCGGAGGAGCCGCGTGTTAGTGAGGATGTGGTTAAGGCCCTTCGGGATGTCGTTCGGGCTGTGCTGGACGAGCGCGAGACCGAGCGAGCTGAGAATCCCCAGGTCCCGGAACCTATCCCTGTTCCCGGAGTGGGTGAGGCCGTCCCGGTACAGGCGGAAGTGGTTATTGAGGATCCGTTATAGGAAAGATATTTACGATATTTGGGCCGATTTCATAAGTTGCGACCTCCGAGTTTTGGGGGTGGTTTAGATCCAGATATGGCTGATACTTGGCCAGATGAGATAATTAAACCAATAAATGTTAAATTCAAAAACTAAGCATTCAAGTCAAGCATTCCTAGTTCTCGTCTAATCAAACAAAATTGATCTTCACATAGAGGTTTGGTAAAAATATCAGCTAATTGGCGCTCAGTATCGATGTGTTCAATACTAACATTACCGTTTTGCACATGATCCCTAATAAAGTGATGTCTAATGTCAATATGTTTAGATCTAGAATGATAAACAGACTTTTTAGTCAAAACATATCGCACAAGTATTGTCACACTTAATAGGCACATTTCTCAATTTTAAACCATAATCAAGCAAAGTGTGTTGCATCTATAGGATTTGAGCAACATAATACTACCCTGGCCGCAACATATCGCTTCGGCGGTAGAAAGAGGCAACCGAGTTTTTGTTTCTTTGGAACTCCAAGTAACAAAGAGAGTGTGTCCCAAGAATATACAAGTTCCACTAGTGCTCTTTCTAATCAACTCTACACCGTCAAAGTCCGCATCGCAATATCCAACAAGATTCAAAAACATCACATTTTGGATAAAACAAGCCAAGTTCGGCGAGTAACCATTCATTTGGTTTTAGGCTATGAGATGCGAATCCTTTTGGATGTTGACCTAGTCAACATAAGCATACACTAAACATGATATCCGGCCTACTTGTGGTTAAGTAGAGTAAGCTCTTCTTTGCTTTAATATCACGGCGACGGATTCATTTTGTCTAAGCTTGGCGGAGGTAACTTCATAGGTGTCCAATGTGCTTGGCCGGTTCCTCCAATTCCCAAATTTCTTTAGAAGCTCATTAGTAATACTTGGATTGACTTATAAAGATTCCTTCTTTAGTTGCCTTGATTTGGGCAATCCAGGAAAAAGTTAAGCTCCCCCATCATGCTCATCACAAATTCATCTTGCATGCACTTAGGAAACTCTTCACGCAAGTTTTCATTAGTTGCACCAAATATAATGTCAGTCCATCAAATATTGTATGATAATAAAGCCTAAGTTATTATATTTGATAAACAATGTGGTGTCAACTTTTTCCATCGAAAAACCTTTTTCAATTAAGAATCGTGAAAGTCTCTCATACCAAGCTCTCGGAGCTTGTTTCAACCCATATAAAGCCTTTTTGAGTTTATAAACATTATTGGGAAACAAGTGATTTTCAAATCCCGGGGGTTGCTCGACATAAACTTCTTCGGAAATAAAACCATTTAAGAAAGCACTTTTTACATCCTTTTGGAAAAGCTTAAAATTTTTGTAGCAAGCACAGGCAAGAAAGATACGAATGGCTTCAAGACGTGCAACCGGAGCAAAAGTTTCATCAAAATCAATACCTTCTTCTTGGTTGAAACCTTGAGCCACTAATCTAGCTTTGTTTCTAACCACTACACCGGATTCATCTAGTTTGTTCCTAAAGACCCATTTTGTGCCAACTATCTAGTGATCACAAGGTCTAGGAACTAACTCTTAAACTTTATTACGCTCAAATTGATTTAGTTCCTCTTGCATAGCAAGCATCCAACTTTCATAAAGTTTTTGGGTTCAATTTGTGAAAGAAAAGCTAAATTTCCACAAGCATTTTTAGTAGAGGATCTAGTAGTTACCTCTTGACTTGGATCACCTATAATAATATCATTTGGATGATGAATGGCATATCTCCATTCTTTCGGTAGATCGTCATGTCTCATTAGTGTATTTTGAAAAGTCTTCTAACCGTTGATCTTCATGTCCTGCAACTATGATAATCTTTTCCTTTATCTCATGAATGTTTGTATGGCTCATTTCTTCTAAGAGATGGGTCCTTTTCATCATCAAACATCTATGCAACTTGCTTTGAGGGGGGTTAGATTCATCAAATACCACATGAATGGACTCTTTCGTTACAAGAGTCATTCTATTAAAAACTCGATAAGTCTTAGAGGTACTTGAGTACCCAAAAAATATTCCTTCATCACTTTTTGCATCAAATTTATCTAGATTGTCCTTACCATTACTTTAAGATGTAGCATTTGCAACCAAATGGTTTGAAGTAGGCAATGTTAGGCTTTTTCCCGTTATAGAGCTGAAATGGAGTTTTCTTAAGGATGGGCCTAATCATTGCTTTATTTATAATATAGCAAGCGGTGTTCACGGCTTCGGCCCAAAAATATTTTGGTAAATTTTGTTCACTTAACATGGTTCCTTGCCATCTCCACAAGTACCTCTATTCTTCCTTTCGGTTTTTACCCCCATTTTGTTGGGGGGTTCTTGGAGCCCGAAAAGGTATGAGTAAATACCATGTTTATTACAAAACTCACCAAAATCATGGTTTTCAATTCTTGCCATGGCCACTTCTAATGCTAGAAATAGTATAGCCTTTTTTTCATTTTGAATTTTCTAAACAAAGAGTGATGAAGGCATCCGTAGCTTCATTTTTATGTGCAAGGAAAAGTACCCAAGTATATCTAGAATAATCATCTTACAAAACCATAATGCTTACCACCTAAGCAGTGGTTTGAGTTGACCGGAATAAATCAAGATGTAATAGTTGTAGTGGCCTAAGGTGGAAACTTCATCTTTGAATTTGAAGGATTCTCTAGTTTGCTGCCCTTAATAACATGCATCACATATTTGTCCGTTTCAAAAGTTTCATCTGGAGCAAGCCTTTAACTAGATCATACTCTCATTAACTTTGTAAATTCACTCATACTTGCATGACCTTAGTCTTCTATGCCAGCATCCAACTATCTTCATTTTGACTTGCAACAAGGAAATGTTTATTGTCAAGTAGTTAGTCTAGATATATATAACATAAACATTATCTTGTCTTTGTCCAATAAAGTTTTAACAACATTTGTGGATGATTCCACAACCACACAAACATGAGTTGACTCAAACACAAACCCTTATAGGCCTTATGTCAACATAGTTGATTATGCTCAAGAATTATGTTTTAAGTCCTTGTACAACATAACACAATGATCATAATTTAGAGGAAACATTAACCAAATCTTACAATACCATGACTTTTCCTTTCCATTATCTCCAAAAGTGACAAGTCCTCCATCCTTTGGATTTTAGGGAACTAATATGCTTTGTCTCCCCGTCCATGATGCCTTGAGCAATCCACTTATCCATGGTTACCATTTGCTCCTTGTAGCTTCAAGACATATCTATAAGAAAGAAAATCTCATGATTTTTGTTTAGGTATCCAAACTCTTTTGGGTCCTTCAATGTTATTGAAATATCTAATGTTCTTCATTGGAGACCATGTAGTTCTTAGTTTATGTGCATTCCTTCTATACCAACAACATTGATAAATATGACCTTTCTTACCACAATAGAAGCATGTTATAAGGGAAGTAGTAGATGTAGATGCTTTTATATGAGAGGTGCTACATGTAGATGCTTTTACAAAAGAATTAGATGTAGATGCTTTTGTAGAGAAGATTTTATGTGCATTTTGTCCCTTAGATGGGACAAATCCAATACCTTCTTTTCTAAAGCAAGCTTTTTACGCCCCAAGCATAGCATCCAAACATTCTCTACCACCAACAAACTTTGCAAGGGATTCATTCAAGTCATTACATTTGTTCTTCAAGCAAGCATTGTCATTCTTTAGAGCATCAATTTTTTTTTTTTTTAAGAAAAGATCATCAAGCTTGGATTGCATAGATAACTCATAATGAAGTTTAGCAAGTTTGAAATCATGCACTTCAAAGTTTAAGGCAACATTCTCATTTGTGACAATATTATTCTCATTTTTATATAAATTTACTTCATCATGCAAGACATCTAGATCATGCTTCATTTGTTCATTCTCACTAGATAAAGAAGATATACTCTTTTTCAAGCTAATATTTTTAGCACTAATACTTTTAAAGTTATCAAGTAATTCATCAAATTTGCTACTTCCTCTACTTCACTAGGCTCATTGTCGGATTCATCTTCATCGGTCCAAGCTCCATAGCTTCCTTTGAGGACTTCTTTTCTTTGGTGGTTCTTCTAAGCTGGCAATCCAACTTTATGTGACCGGGTTTCTTACATCTATAGCAAATGATTTCATCACTCTTAGTTGTCTCCCCCTTACTAAGTGGCTTCTTCTTCATGAACTTTCCTTCTTGTTTCTTCTTCTTGAGAAATGATTTGAACTTGCGAGATAACATAGCAAATCTTCGTCGGAATCAAGTTCCTCCTCTTTGCTTGAATCATTTGAAGTAGAATTTTGGCTCTTAACGGCAATTGCTTTACCCTTGGGTATATCTTCTTCCATCTTTCCTTGAGCTCCATCTCTTTCTCATAAGTTTGCTTATTAAGTAGTCAAGAGTGAGCTTGTGAAGTCATTCACCTCTTCAATTGCATCAATCTCGATGTAGTAAGGAGGATCATAGCTCATAAATCTTTTCACAACCTCTCTTCATTTGTGAAACTAATTCTAGACTCTTGAGTGGGTGGATGATTTCGGTAAATCGCTTTTCCATCTCCGAAATGGTTTCGCCTTTAATCATCTTGAACTTCTCAGCTTATCCATGAGAACACTAATGCGCGAGGTCCTTTAATTTCTGGTGTGCGTCGTGGTTGAATCTCTAGACGATCCCAAAATTCCTTGGCGTTTCACAAATTGTATACGGTTAACTTCAATTTTCACTAAGAGCACATAAAATAAATTCATAGCTTTAAGATTATTCTCAAAGTCTTGAAATTTTCAATGTCATCAAGCTGCAATTCTCCCTTTTAACAGTGGTCTACAACCATCCACGCTTTTTACTTGGTGGAGTATAGCCATTTACAATTGACCTCCAAAGCTCCCTATTTTGAGATTGAATGAACACTCTTATTTTTATTCTCCAAATTCCATAGTTTGTTCCATTAAATGGTGGTGGACGACTAGATGAACGACCCTCACTCAAGTATAGCCCTACCGTGGTTTGTCACGGATCTTTGCTCTTTAGATGGTGAAATCTAGTAATCAAGAGACAAGACTCTGATACCAATTGTTAGATCCGAGACAAACCCAAGAAGGGGGGGGGTGAATTGGGTTTTACAAAATTTTTATAAACTAGTAATGAGTTTGGTCACAATAAAGAACAAAGACTCAAACGAAAATCAATTATAAGATTGCAAGTAAGTAAATAGAGTTAGAGAAATCAAACGCAAGATTTATAGTGGTTCGGCAAGCCGCCTACGTCCACTATCCCTTGCCTCTTCACCGAGGTCTTTGCTTTCACTATTTGATCGGAGCTTAAGCGGGCGTCGATCAATGCGGTTACAACTCCACTTTTTACTCGGGAACGAATTGGACAACCCTACAAATCACTCTATACCATCTTTTGCGGCAAGAAGAACCGCCATACAAATGTAAAAGTTGGTTTTAACAATATCAAGCGCAAACCCAAATATTTTCACTTAATAGCTTCTCAAAAATAAGGGAGATATTGGGTTTGAATCTAAGTTCACTAGTAAGGCTCAAGATCACTTTTTATATGATAGAGTTTGCTCCGAACGGATAAAACAACGGCTAAGTGTTTTTCGAACTTTCGGTCCTAGCCGGATTACACTTTCGGTCGACCGAAAGAGCTCTGTAAAGCTATCCTCGTTTCTAATATTTTCCGGTCGACCGAACTTATCAGTAAAGCTTTTGCAGAAACGATTCGGTCAACCGGACAACACTTTCGGTCGACCGGAATAGCTCTATGTACAGCTTTAAGTTTAGAAAAAATAATTTGTTATTTTTTAAATATTTGACGCCAAAAGCATTTTTATAAATGAGCCTCACTTAAAAGCTTATATTAAAACTTCTAGAAATTATAAAATAACTGCTCAAAATTTTAAAACGAAAATTTCTTCGTGTCTTTCGGTGTTGTTTCTTTTAGTTAGTTGGAATCTTCAAAGGTTGTTCCAAAGAGCTAGGAAAGGATTTCCTTCATCATATTGGCTTCAACATTATCCGACTTTCTTATTGACCTGCCATAATTCGCTATATTTGCTTGAATTTACATATTCGCCCTCATATGGAATTTCTTGACTATCTTCAAATTTGCAACGAATTAGTTTAGCAGTGTTTTCTAAATAGTTTGTATCATCAAAATCATTATTTGAAACCTTAGGGCCAACAAATAGGTACGAGCATGCCAAATATATACATAACAGTATGTTTTAGAAAAATTTTAAATATAAAAGTTATAGATTTTGATAATATTTACAACGTTAATGTTGAAAATATTTTTATAAAACGCGTATAAATAGGTTTTTGGGCTTCAAAGTTTTAACAGATTTAAAAATAACGAAAATCTTATTACGATACAAGTGCACCAAATATAGGTGTATTTTTTAGAAATAATTTCTACATAAAACTTATAAATTTTAATGAATTTATTTTTTCTACTAAAAGTTTTTTTCGGAAAATATTTTAAAATGGGAATTTGGGTCTCCCAAGTCTTTGTCGGTTTAAAATCACAAACGAGAAATGGTTGAAATTGGAAAAATCCAACGAATACCTATTTGGAACCATTTTCAGGAAAACTTTCAACATTAAAATTATAGATTTAATTAAAATCTACAAATTTGATAGTAAAAATTTCTAAAAACACGTACCTATACGATTTTCGTTATTTTTAAATTTGTTAAGATTTTGGAGCTCCATACACTAATTTAGAAGTCATTTTTAAGAAATTCAACATTAAAATAATAGTCTATTAAAGTCTATAACTTTTGTAAAGATTTTATCAAAAAATATCTATAGATATATATATTTGGTATGCTCGTGTATGTAGTAAAAACATGATTTTGCCTCCTTCAACAGTGTTATTAGCAGTTGCTTAAACATTAAATTTTGTTGGATTTTTACAATTTCAGCAAATTTTTTATTATCTTTTTAAGTCCGTTAAGAATTCGTAGCACCAAAATATCTTTTTAGAATATTTCCTAAAACAAATTCGACATAAAATTATCACTCTCATCAAAATCTATTGTCACGTCCTGACTCGCCCCGGGTGGAGAATAGATGGGGGATTACTCCCCATCCATCCCCGATTTTGATCCCCGCTCCCCAACCCCGAACCATCCCCGATGAGGTGGGTAGTTCCTTCCCCGACCACGCCCCCGCGGGGATAAAACAGCGGGGACGGGGAATCCCCGATCCATTTTTTTTCTGAATGAAACGTTTTTCTTAGATACAATTTATTGAATCCCCAATCCGTTCAAGCATCAGGGAGCTGTATAAAGAATGAAAAATTGGTTATTACCACATAATAAAACTAGATCCAACATTGATATTAGAAATAATATTTTAAATATAATATTTTGATTAAAAATGAAATACTTAAATTAAATATGGTTGAAATAAAAGTAAGACATTCAAAATATTGAGTCCGCTAAAATTTTTATCGACTGGTCGAACCCATAAACCCAAATTTTAAGCTCCCACTCTTAACTTAAATGGTGATTTCCAAATATTAACTCAAGAGTTGTCGTTTGCTTTATTATCCTCTTCTCGATCATCAACATGCCAAATATTTCAAACTCCGTTATCTCCCTGGCCTCTAATTCTCTCTTTTGATCTTTAAATTTACAAAACTTATGTGCATTCAAACTAAAAACGTCACGTTGTGAATAAACAGTTAAACACCGTATACATATATATATCTTGTGAGATCCCAAATATATTTGTGTTGAATACCCAGGTATCGGCCGACCGATATTTGTAATTGGTAGACCGAACCTAAAATTGTGTTGGGACCGAGAGCCCATTGTAGGATCGGTCGACTGAAAGTTTTATCGGTCGACCGATAGTCGCGCAGTTGTGATGTTTTGGACTAGTTCTAGCTTGTTTTGGACTCGTGTTTATCCTGAGCCACTTTAATATACTTATGGTTTAGGCTAGACTTGAGTTTGGTTTATTTTGATTGGGCTCGACTTGGTTTTTGCTTGATCTAGCTAGTTTGGAGAGGTATTTAAGAACTAGGCCAGCATTCACCCCTTTTAATTTCCACTTCTCCCCTCCACTCACCTTCCTCCACTCTCCCTTCACCACCGCCGCCGCCGCCGCTCCTGCAATCTCCAGTTCCGGCGAGGTTCTTTGAGTGGTCCGGCATCTCCTCTTCGTCCCTTTGTTGTGGAATTTTGGAGAGATCTTGAATATTCTAAGCTCCTGTTGGTAAGATATTGAGTTTAGAGGTGAGTGACTCCACGCATATTCTTTATTGGCATTATGAAGTGCATATTTGGTGAAGCTAAAGACATGCAAGTTAAAATACTTTGTTGTAGCTAGTAGAGAGCTTGCATGTCGATTAGAATGCTTGAATGTGCTGAAATTACTTTTTTGATGTGGTAATATTGGAATATTTAACTTACAAGGCTTGGATTATGCTAATAAATATTATAGGGCTTGTATGTTAATTTAGAAACTTCATATGTGTTGAAATTCTCTGTTTTAGTGCTGAAAGTTTCTATTTTGTGCTGAAATTTTAGTATATTTGAGATGCAAAGCTAGATATCAGGTTAGCAGGCGTCACAGAGCTTGCATGTTAGATACGACGTTGTATAAGTGCTAGAATGTTGATTTAGTTGCTGAAATATGACTAGAGATACGTGTTCTGGGTGTTAGAGATCTTGTATGGTTGTCTCGATGGCAAACGTATGCATGCATGTTAACGTATGCGTTTATCTTAAACTTCTATGTTGCTTGGAAGGGCTTGCGTGTTACATAATGATGTAAATACATGCCGTAGCCATTAGTACAAGATTAAATGGTATGTTTAAGTATTTATGTAATATGTTGAATGGCAATGATGGGCATCGGGATCCACCTTTAGGCGTAGTAAGCAATCCGGTGCTAGGCACCCTTTTGCATCTCTCGCAACCACGGGTGTGAGGGCCGAAGACCATGGGACGCCATGGTGTGGGTGTGATGTCGCCATGTGTATATTAAGTTTAGGCCGTTGGGCATTTTGTCAGTTATCGGGACTTCGTGATGACGGAGCGTTCCAGTGACTATTTGATATTGTTGATTTTGGTGAACAATTTATGAATGCATGTTAGTGGGACTTCGTGTTGATGGAGTGTTCCCATAACTATATTTATTATGTGCGTGTATGATGTTGCTCACAATGTGAGAAGATGACTATTTATATGATAAATATGTTTATGATTATCTTTCCTTTTGGTGTTGTTTTGTGACCGTAGCTCTAGCACCTGACCTGGCGGAGGTGTTGATTTGATTTTAGCAAGCGCACTAGATCGTATCGAGCCATATATGGATTTTGGTCTGATTATCGTCCCCGAGATTTGAAATTTATTACCGATCCTACAGTGTAATCCTTATTTTATAATACTGAAATTTGAATGAATAGTAAATATAATTTAAATCTATCAAATTCCTCCCAAAAGTTGAGATATACAATTTATATCATCAGATGGGTATCGATCTGAGGTTTAGCACAGCATATCACCCACAAACAGATGGGCAGTCAGAGCGGACCATACAGACTTTAGAAGATATGTTGCGGGGTGTGCATTGGATTTTTAGCTGGTAGTTGGCGACGAAACTTATCTCTGTAGTAGTGTCGCCTCAACATACAGTACCATAGCGTCGGCATGGCGCCACACGAGGCGTTGTATGGCAGGCTGCCGTACACCCTTGTTTTGGGATGACATGGTTGGATACGGGGGCCCTGTGAGTCACGGATGGTTGTCGAGGATGCTAACCAGAAGATCAAAGTGATCCGTCAAGCGACTCGTGGGGACCGCACAATCCCGTCAAAAATCATATGTGATCGACGTCCCGTCGGCATTGAGTTTCAGGGTTGATGACATTGTTTTTCTTCCGGGGTGTCGCCGTTGAAAGGGTACAGCGCTTGGTTGAAGGGGAAGCTGAGTTCCGAGATCTATTGGTCCTTTTCAGGATTACCGAGCGGCTATTCAGCCAATTGCAGCATATCAGATCATAGACTTACCAGTAGTGGCTTCGGCAGTGCACGCGTTTTTCCATTGTCCTCGATGTTGCGAAGTTACTTGGGCGGACCCATCCAGGCTTACTTCGTCGTCGTCGCTCCCATCCAGGAGATCCACTTTTGAGGAGCGTCCGGTTCGATTCTCGATCGGAAGGGACAAGGTCCTGGGAACAAGTCGCGTTCCTCTGGTCAATCGTCTGGTGCAGTCAGCGGTTCGAGGAAGCTACCTGGGAACCGGAGGCTGACATACGTGCTCGTTTCCCTCACTTGTTTGTTTCGGAGGACGAAACTTTAAGTGGGTGGGGTGTGAGGTTCTTGGGTGATTTGTTTTGTTTTATGAAATTATGTTGGAGTTTTGTTTGATTTGTGTTTGAATATATTTTCGTATCCGTGCATGCGTGTAGTCGAGCGTGCTCGCGGTTGTCATCGTGTTGGTGCCCCTGTAGCACGAGGGATGTGCTCGGTTGTGTGCGGTCGGGGATTGGGTGTTTTTTTTAACCGGATTTTGTAGCTGTGCAGAGCACTTTCGGCTCGACCGATTCCTTTATGGTCGACCGAAGGGCGTGCAGCTCCGTGGATAAGTTCGGGTCTTGAGTTTAATGTTTACCCCTTTACCATTTTCTCTTCTTCCCCGACCTGGAGCTCCTCTGGCCGGGGGACCTTAGGTGAGTTCCCATCTCCTTCTCCCTAGTTCCTGGTCAATGATTCACCCTATCTCTCTCTCCCTCACTCGTCTTGGCGACTTCTTGGACTAGTTCTCTCCCGGGTGATTTTTCGGTTTGCGGTGGGTCTGTTCTTGTGAATATTTCTGCGGAGCCCTCAGGTGATGTGTTTGCCACCTCTTGCTTGTATGTGATTTGTGGTGTTGGTGGTATGGCTAAATGTTGATGGATTTATTGTGATACAGCGAATGAGTTATATGATATTTACATAATTGTGGTGGAAACCCTAGATTTTGTGATATGGGTTTAGCAGTATGTTTGTGATGCTGCGATGATGGTATGTTGTGATTTAAACTATTGCTAGTGTGATTTGGTATTATGATCATGTTATTGGTAACTATGTGGTTTGGACATTGGTTGGGAGCACTTTCTTATTATGCGGAAATGGTTGATACATTGCATACGTTGGTTATGTGTTTGGTTTGGAAAATGTGGAATGCGTTGGAAACCGTTGTATGTCTATCATAGTACTTATGCGATTGGTGTGGCCCAAATGTGATGTATTGTTGTTGATTCAGGTAACAATTGACAATGAGCGCTTAATGAACTTGATTAGGATGAATATTTTGTGGTGGGCCTCTTATCGTTGGACTGCTACGTCCAGGTTCGCTCTCCCGTGTTAGTCGTGTGGATATCGACCGGGATCGAAAGGGACGATGTGGGGGCCGGAGTCCCCAGATTAGTTGTTCGAGAAGAGACCGGTGGGCGTTAGTTAAGGCCAGCCCGAGGCCAGTTGCGGCCGTGCTACGATACCAGGCGAGGCTTGAATCGGAAAATTCCGGAAAGGCCGGTATATTAAGTAACTCCTTAAGGCCAAAAGGATTCTGCCCCCGCTGTAGAGGTACTGGGGGACGCGAGCTGCTGCACCGTGTTTGGACCCAGAGTCCTTGTGCTGCGTGTTACCAAAGGGTGTGTATGCGTTGCAAATGAGAAAGGACTTAACGGAGTGATTAGTTCAAGGCCAAACGCTAACATAAGAAAGTTAAAGGATAACTAGTCTTAGGATTGCCGATATTCACATGAAGTATGTTATTGGGCGTATTAGTATGCTTTACTTGGTATTTGTTTGGCCTTGGTTGTGGTTTGGAGGTTTTGGTTGAGAGGTGCCGCGATCGTTATTCGCGCCGCCTCACTGAGTCATTGATGACTCACCCGTTGCTTTCTTTCTTTTCAGATCCGTTAGGATCGTGGAATGGCACCGGCAAAGAGGTGCTAACTTCCCACGCTAGTTCAGAAGTCTTTGGGAAGGTATACTTTTGGGAAGTGACTTAATTGTATATAACTTTAGTTGTATAGCTCAAATCATGTAAAGAATTAACTTTTGGAAGCAGTAACTTAAATTTTGTACTTTTGGTTGGTTTGTAAACTTTTAGAGTTGTAAACCTAGTGATGAAGGTTTAACTTTAAAGGTTGTAGTAATTAAGTTTTATGATGTTAAGATGGACATCCTGTAATATTTTGTTGTAAAAGAACTCCGATTTGGAGTATATATCTTGTCGCATATGTATTTGGTTATTAGAGTACTTGTGACATTTTCGAATGGTTGAAATTGTGATTTGATCAAAATTTGGCTACTTGAGTTCTTAAAAGTTTGTATTTTCAACATTTCGAAAAATATTTTGTTTAATGTGGATTGACGCGTCTCTCTGGTCGGAAATCGATTACCGTGCATGTGTATTTTGGTCATTGCTAAGTGTAATAAATCATGTTTGATGATAGAAATAATGTTTTAAGAAAATGGGGTGTTGAGTATTTTGGTTGCCTGCAATTCTGTTTATGCGAACCTGCAGTATCGGTTGACCGATATTGGATCGGTTCGACCGAACTGTAGCAGTTCTGTTTCTTGTTTCTGGTCGATTTTCGGTCGGACCGATAAATCAATTCGGTCGCCGGAAAAGATAGCTCTGGAATTCATTTCAAAATTTTTCGTACTTTGACTTTCCGAATTCTGATTTCGATGCTTTGAGGGTTCTTATAATTACTAACTAGAGGTTGACAATCACAAAACTTTGAAATGCAGGTCGAGCCGGTTATTTCGAAAACATAGTTTTAAGTTTGTACGTAAAAGTTTTTTAAAGAGGTTGCCTTAGATTTGCTTAGGATTCCTTGTGTCATCTCGGATATTGATACCTTAGTATCATATGCAAACTGAGCTCGGTTTGAGACAGAACCGCCTCCCCCACGGGTTCTCGTCTCAGACTGAATGTCCAGATTGCGGCTCTTCCTTGTTTGATTTTGGAGATTTGAAATGAACTCCTTGCTTGTTTAAGCTTCCGCAAAACTATTTATTTCGAGTTTTATTCCTTTGCGAAAAAAATTATTTCCCTCAGTCGCGGCCCTCGGCTCGCGGGTCGTGACACAGCTACAAAAAAGAATGAAGAACCTCGCAAGCAAGTTGACTATACGTATAAGCAACTCAAGTGATTGACTTCGACTATTGCCGTACTTGTCGAACAACGAGCTACCAATATAACAAGTCAACAAATGGGAGATCCCAGTTCTTCTTTTGTACAAGAACAACAGCCATCCCTATGCATTACCACAACAATATGAGCAAACCCATTATATTCTTCCACAGTATGTTCTGACTGTCCGAACTGTGCAACCGCCGAATCGTCTGACGACACAACTCCCAGTTAATCTCGATTTGCGCACAATTTCATTCCATCTAAGAACTAGCATATAGAAGACAAGATTGAAACTACTCTGAATAGCTTGGATAATTTGGAAGGTTAAAGCCGAGCAACCATATTATTCCCGCCGTGTGCATTGTAAACAGACTTTGGTATCCCAAAAGACTTCAAGGTTTCCTGATTTGAAAGTATAATGGAACGGATGACCCACAGGTCCATATATTAATGTACTGCAGCAAAATGGGGGCCTATCTCAGAAATGAAAAAATGCTGATCTATATTTTCAGAGAGTCTTAAAGGGGACCGGACGGTACTTAAACAAGAACGGAAATAAGAAGCTGGAAAGATTTAGCAAGCGCATTCCTTTAACCACTATCAGCATAACAAGGATTTAGCTTCCGACAAATCCACACTCGGAGTTTTGACTCCGAACAAGAATAAAAAATTTCAGGCTTTTGAACGAAGTTGGAGGAAACCTAGCTGCTCAAATCGTTCCTCCCATGACCAAAAAAGAGCTATTGACGAGTTATGATCTTGAATTGCTTGGGGAGGATAAAGCATCAACACCGTTGCGCTGTTGCCTCAAGTTTTCAGCTCAATTAGTGACTACAGGACAAAGGATCGAAATGGCGCAGGACTATTGTTTAAAAAACACAAGATGACACAAAGTTCAAGAAGAAAGATAAAGAGGTGACAACATTGTGAGACTGTTAACTTCAAACAATCTTTATACATTATCAAGCAGTATCTCAAAATTATCAGTTTCAACACAAATCGCCAACATCAACAATATTACCAACCTGCACATCAGGTCAATCAGACATATTACATTCAACCTCAACAACAACAAGCCCCAGCGCAACAACGATATCAACAACCACAACAAACTCGTCAATATTATGCTCCCCGTGAACCTTTGCCAGTTTCTCAAGCGGAAGTTTTCAAACAGTTGGCCAAGGAAGGCTGAAACCCGTTCCGGCTCGACAATTCACACCTCCTTTCCTTAAGTGGTATGATATAAATGCTTATTATGGGTTTCACAGTAAAGTTCAAGGCCACTCTACCGACAATCGAAACAAGATATACGAACTACTGGAAACAGAAAGGATAAAGCTAAAGTCTGAGGAAATAACGCTAGCAGCCACTACGAATAACAATGCTTCTACTAGCACAACTGAAGGAGGAATTAATGAGATTGATACAACTCTATTTCAAGATGAATGTTTCTCAAGAAATAAGGATGTCTTCATATCTGTTTGCCTCTCACATCTGATTGCAACTTTGGTGGTTTCATTTGTCGCATTAAGATTTGATGTTTAGTTTTTTACTTATCCTTGCATAGTTCATATTTTTCATCGAGTCAAGTTTTGCACTTTACTTTCAATAGACAACTCTGATTGAAGAAAGTTTTTATGAAGTAATTTTTGATTGAATTCTCTTAATATAAAATGACTCAGTTTCCCATGAAATTTTCCTACCACCAATATCTTCATGAATTCTTGTGCATCCTGCAAAGCGTGAATCAAAAGATTTTACTCCGCTTTAAATTAATAAAAGAAAAAATTGGCATTCACAAAAAAAAAAGCAAAAAAAAAAAAGAAAAAGAAAAAAAAAAAAAGCAAAAAAAAAAAAAAAAAAAAAAAAAAAAAAGAAGAAAAAATCTTGCACATATTACAGATAAATTCTGTTATACACGCACCAAATTACAGAAGAAGAAAGGAAAAGAAGTGAACTTTTGTCAAGATAGAGACCTCTTCGCAAATCTATTCAAAGCACTTTTGGAAAATATGCACTTTGACGTCAGAGCTGAAGACATAGCAAACTGCAATCGAAAAGAATCAGAAAATTGAATACAATAAAGGCTCTAAGTACCAATGTTCGTTCAGCTTCAAGGAAAACATAAGCATACGAATAAGTACTTGTGGTGCTCCTGTCCCGAACAAGGACAAGGCATTAAGAGTCGTGTTCATAAAAAAAATGACAAAATGTCTACTTGTCATCCTAAAAAAAGAGAAAACGGGGAAAAAGGATGCAACATAAAATGTTGGTCCTACATGGCAGATAAAAGCTTGTTTTGGAGTAGTAGAGAGAAAGTATGTTTCGAAAAAAAAAAAAAAAAATTCCAGAGAATGGATAACAGAAAAGGAAAATAAACACCAAGTCTATTTCGGAGATTTGTGTTCAGCAGCGAATAAGAGCGTGATTACACTCAGTCACTTCGTGATTGATGTTCATTTACTCCATAAACGACAAAACATAATGAAGACTCAACGGGAATCATAAAAAATTGGCACCCATCAAGACCAACAAATTCTGAAGTGTGCATGTGAACTGGAATACCCCAGAAGAAGAGTAAGGGAAAAAAAAGAAGAAAAAAAGAGAAAAAAAGGCCGCTAGGTTGAAATTCCGCGAAGGGACGATTAGGCAAATCAGCTAGGGCATTAAAAAAAAAATGAATGCAAATTTTCTTCGGTTTAATTAATTTAAACCAATAAATATACATATGAATTTACACTCTGCAAGATTTACAGGAATTCATCTTCTCATCTCCAGACACCACAAAAAATAATAACTAATTTTCAGTATGTTCCACAGTATGTTCCAGGACCGCCCCGCGTATCCACGCCAAACCACACACACACATGCGGAAGCTTTGAAATTAATCGTCCATGGTTTCCAATCTCAATACAAATTAGTATTTCAAACTTCTTAAAAAGGATCCGGCCCGAGTTGTAGAACTACCGGGCACGTGTCGAGTATCCATTATGGGAGGCTGTTCTTTCCACATGAACCCCTCATAGTTTGCTAGTAATCTAAACGCATCAATCTCCCTCATTGATAACATAAGATTCAGAAGCAATTCTAAGGTTCTCAACTCCTTCTCACAATAAAACAATTTTTCAGATATTAAAATACGAAAATAATATTTTCTATAACTTGGAATTGTCACATGCTAAATATGTTTCCAACAAAACTCCCAAAAGCTTAAAAACTAAAATAATTATCATTTAAATCGATTTTCACAAACTCATTCCAGAACATATTTTTAGTCGACCGATCTCGGGTTCCGGTCTACTGAAAAACCAAAATACATGTTTCTAAGCCTTTACGGGCATTATCGGTCGACTGATAGACATTTCGGTCGACCGAAATGTTAGTAAACAACAAAAATAGATTTAAAAAAATGCTTTTACTCAAATCCCCAAAATCCACATTTTGTCTTGGGATTCAAAATACGGTTTGAAACTTTGAGCATTGTGATTATGTATGATGCAGTGTATGCTGTTTATTGCATTTTGGTCGAAAATGTGGATTATTGGAGGATTTGAGTTTAAAAGCCTATTTTTTATGCTATTTTTTGTGTTTACTAACATTTCGGTCGAACCAAATGTCTATTCAGTCGAGCCGATTATATGCCCGTAAAGGCTTAGAAACAGTATGCAGTAGCCGAACCCGAGACCGTCCGAACCAATCGAGATGACTATAAAGATCGTGATTTCGATCCAAAAATGCAAAAATTAAACATGCATACCACCTGCTCATACATAAATACACATGCTCAAAGTTTTCAAACCGTATTTTGAATCCCAAATCCTAACTTAAGCAAAGATTTGTATTTATACCCAAAATATACGGAAGAGTATTTACAGAAGGGTTCAAAATCTTACATTTGGCCCTTATAACCAAAATCGAAACATGTATTAACACCCGATACTGATCTAAACATTACTCAACATACACAGTATGTGTTATACTTCCTTTCTAACACTTTTATACAAATTTCACCATACCACTAGGTATACCAAAATAAAGGTTTTCCTAATGTATTTACAACCAACCACTTAAAAACCCCAAAAGCTATACCTCAAAAGTAATAAGCTACATACTATCCCTCTCTAGCTCACACTAGCGCCTAAGCACACCCGGCCGTGTGCTTTACCGCCGACTCCCTGGATCTGAAAAAGAGGAAAAGGAGAGCGTTGAGTCAAACCAATCTCTAGGAACGGCGCTGATTGGCATCCAACCCAAACGTCTCCCGGGCACCAAATTCTCAGCAACGAGACCACATATATGTTAAACATGCATTAGAACACAAAGCCATTTAAGGCATCACACATAATGATATAAGCTAATATACACCATTAAGCTACCATATCAATATGTCAAGGTCAGCCACCCATCCCAAAATCAATTATGTCATTGATGTCCATAGATTATATTAGGGTAATCACTAACCCAACCCAATTAGTCCTCTCATGTTTATTTTAGGTACTCGAATTGACCCCAGTATCAGGTCTGGTTCCGCCTCTAGTGCACATCCAAGGCACCAAACCCACGATAAGGGTGATCTCACGGCATCCAGTAAGAGATACTCAGTCGCTGCGCGCCCTCCGGAAGGCACACCCCTGAGCCTCGCACACCGTAGGAACCACCATGGCCAAGAGTGATCACCATACGCTTACCGGCCTCAATAGAGACATCATTCATTAAGATTAGACGCTACATTGTGGTTAGCTCATTCTACCACCACCCTAGTCGATAAAACCACTCGACTACCAGGTACTAAATGAACATACAACTAACCCGCTCTAATCTTAATATCAACCTACCAAGAGTTATTACAAGAGGCCAAGGTCCGCTTCACTTTACTCAACCGGTAGAAATAACTGTTAGGCACACAAGATATTCAAATAACTTTATTTACTAAAGGCCGCTGAGCTATGGTCGCCTCCTTGCATCTATCCAAGTAAACTAATCCATTAGCTAACCGTTTTATTGCCAAACATAAAATTATGGACCTACCACATGTATATAAATCATACTCACAGGTAGAACTAAACACACCAAGGAATATTATACAATTCTATCATATTCTACTAAAGGTGTCTACATAAGTATAAACATTACTCCAAACACTATTCCATAGTGAAACGTGTATATCCACATGTAAATCACATAAATCTACTAATCAACCATGTAATGGTACAAACAGATTTAGTCCATGAGGTATCAAATAGTCATGTTGAAAATTCTACAGATCTATACTCATCCACACATGCCATTTAAACAACATATCAAGCATGATACACATGGAATGCTCATAAGATGATCATCACATATGAGAAGCAAGCACCGTCTCACCTCGAGTACGACCCTAGAATCTCCTACGCTCCAAAATTCGGTCGAATCCGATGAATTTGGTATCCACGCGTAGCCCTCGACTCCGGAAACTCGAATCCAGCGATCAATCCAACTCGCAACGGCTCACTCAATCGGCCAAGAATCACGCAAGGAAACTCAAGGTGGGGAGTTTCTCCTCTCACTGGTCCGTAAATGAAGAAGTAAAGCTCGTCCGTGGCGCGGCCCGACCTTGAGCTATACTCTGTTCTATCTGCACACTTTCGGTCGGGGAGTAATAGATTTCGGCGACTGAAAACCTCTTGCACAAGCACAAATAACATTTAAACTCTATGCGAAATAAAATCTCGCGTACCGGCGCACGCACACACATGTCTAGAAATCTCTAATCGAGAATTTCTATCGAACATGCATCCAAGCACGCATCAAATAAAGAAAAACAAAGAAACGGAAATCACGGACCTCACTTCTAGTACCCGGTAGTCGAGTGGTTACCGGCTAGGGTGATGGTATGATGGACCGATTACAACGTGAGTGTCTAATCTTAAAATACGATGTCTTTACTGAGGCTAGTGGGCATAGTGATAACGCCCTTGGCCAGGGTGGTTCCTACGGAGCGCGAGGCTCGGAGTCGCACCGTCAGGACATTGTGCAGCCGCAGAGTAGCTCTAACGGGACGTGTGAGATCGCCCCTGCTGTAGGTTTGGTGCCCCAGATGTGCACTAGTGGCTTAGATACTAGACCTTGGTACCGGATCGGGGACCCGATTTCTTTGGGGTCATTCCGGTACCTAAATTAAACAAGAGAGGACTAATTGGTTTGGGTTAGTTATTTCACCCTAACATAATCCAAGATAATCAATGGCATAAATGATTTGGGTTGGGTGGTCGGATATTTAACATACAGACATGGTAGCTTGTATTGTGGATGATGGCTTATGTCTTTAGCTTGTTTTGCCTTGGTTATGGTTGGATGCTTTGGCATGTTCCTTTTCTGTGTTGTTCTTGTTGAGATTTTGTTGGTGATGCTCGTGGTGCATTGGTTTGGAAATGCAACGACGCCATTCATCGAGTCTGTGATGACTCACGCTCTTTCTTCTCTTTTTCAGATCCAAGTAGTCGCGGCAAGGCATTGGCCGAAGGTGCCTACGCGGCTTAGTGTGACCTTGGGAGGAAACTTGTCTTTAGTAATTTTGAGGTATAGATTTTTGGGGTTTAAGTGTTAGTTATAAACACTTGGAATTCCATACGTTGTATACCTTGTTGTGTTTAGTTGAATTTGTGTAAAATGTTTAAAGGAAGTACTAAACCACTGATGTGCGGTTATTGAGGCATGTTTTGGAATCATTTAACTATACAGATTGTATATATATGTCGTATTTGAGTTTTTGTGGTTCAAAATGAGATATGAGTTTTTATGTAAATACCTATAAGTATTTTGGTATAAATACACTTCAATGCTTAAGTATTGATTTGGACTCAAAATCAAGTTTGAAAGTTTTGAGTATAACACCCCATGATTTGGGCCGATTCGGCCCAAATCAAAGGCCTTGGGCCATAAGCCCATGAAAGTGTGGTTGATGATCTAGTCTCCATATCCCGTGGTAGGGGAATGGAAATATAGACTTATAAGCTTAAGAGGCCTTGAATGTCACTTACCAAGTGGATCCACCTTTTTGAAGGACCCAGCCGTGTGGTGCGACCGGAGCTTGGACGGTGTGGGCCCGGGGCAGGTCGGGGAGTGACATTAAGTATGTGATTTGTGTATGATGCATGTGTGTGCATGTTTAGTTTTCACCTTTTACGAAAAATGTGGATTTTGGGTACTTGGATAAACCCGTCTTGAATCTGTTTTTGCTATTAAGTGCAGTATCGGTCGACCGACCCTGCGAAAATGAGTATTTGCGTTTACGGACGAACTTTCGGTCGACCGATAGCTTATTTCTTTTATTATTTTTTTTTTAATCTTTTAAATTTTTTTAGATTTTTTTTTTGATTCGACCGATAAGGTGGCTCTGGAATGAAATTTTCAAAATGGTTTTAAATGGATTTGATTTTGAGTTTCGAATAATTTTATAATTAAATGACACATATCTAACGTATGCCGCGCTTCAAATATTTTTTAAAAATATTATTTGAGCCGAAAATTGCGAAAAGATTTTGGAACGGTATTTAAAATTTGTTTTAAAGTTTTACACCTTAGATTGTCAATGATCCTTGGGCATCAATGAGAGAGATTGATGCATTAGAATCCTTAGCAAGCTAGGTGGTGCGATGTGGTAGGACCTGCCTCCCTGGCGGCAGTTCGCTACCTGCCGGTAATCTAAAGCACGGCACAAGTTCCACTACGTTCTATTTGGAATACTAAATGTATTTCGGTGATATCTAAAAACTACATGTTGCGTTTTCAAAAGCTTCCGCATTTTGTGTATGGTTTGGAGTCGACCCTCCGTGGCGGCCCGTGGTGAGGGATGCCACAATGTATTTTCTAAATAACTTGATAAAACGATTGTAGATTTCATAATTGGACTACAAATTGTGTCCTAAAAAACTAACTTTATTTCATGGAGAAGGATAAGTCATACAATTATTACAAAAATTCAAGAATTGATTCTACTGTCCGTGTTATTTCAGCCCCTATATAACATTGCTCTTGCACCTTCTGAAATCTGTATTTTTGTTTGCTATGTTTGGCTTTTTAAATCTCAGCCATGCATTATTTTGTAGTTGCTATATTTGTTCTTCATCCAGCCGTACAAAATTTGCTTGCTTTAGTTGTCCGATTTCCAGTTGCCATTCCTTGTATTTGCTTGCTTTTATGCGTGTATTTTCATCACTTCATCACCACCGTTCATCACCATCACTTCATCAATTTCGTTTGAAACTCCAATTCCAACTTCACCTACAATTAACTAATAAATAAAAAAATTAGTATTATAATTAAATGGCTTAAAATTTGTAAATATAAATTAGACTTATCAAATACTTCCAAATTTAGCATTTTGCTCGTACTCAAGCAAACCAAAAATCAAATTTGCTCAAATATGACCGAATTAGTTGCGTGTCTATCAAATTGAATGAATCATAATATCCATCTCATCAAGCATACTAGGGAAAAGGCAAAAATATTTCAATCAATTGCTAATGATGAGAATACAAGTCAAATACCATAGCTTTTAAAATTCTTGAATGTGTGTGTAACAATATTAAAACAAGTCACTCAAATTTATCAACTATAATCAATAATTATGAATGATTTTAATGACTAATCTCCTAAGCAAAAGTACTTTTCTTTTTTTTTTTTCCTCAAATTGTAACTTATCTTTTGACGGGAATACCAACAATGGTGATGAAGGCAACCGGTTACTTGATAATATACATATTTAAGTTGCTTTGCATACTAATATCTTAAGTTACCGTTTGACGCAAAAGTAAACATAGGGCTCATGAATATTTCTAGTTACTAAGTAACTCAAAGCAGCGGAATATATTTTTTCTTTTTTTTGCACAAGTTTAGGAGATCTGTCAACAAAATCAACGTATATTTAAATCATACAACTAGACTATTCTAAGTGAACAAAAGAAGAATAATGTTGAATGCTCAAAAGAAATTCAAGAGCTAAAATGCATGTTATGATTTTATATTATTTCATCATGAAAGCAAAATCAATCCATTTGTTTTTTCACTTACTCTAAGGGGCTGTTTACTTCAAGCGGAAGAGTAAGAAGTGAGTGAACTGGGAGAACTGAAAAGTGGCTGAGAAGTGGTGTTTTGAGTTTTTTTGTTTACTTAAGATTGTGAAGTGAGGGATGGAAGACAGTTTCGTTATTTTCTTGGGGTTGGAAATAAAACTGGAAGACAGATTCATTGTTTACTTGGTGTAGAAAGTGAACTGAGTCGTAAACGTGTTAAAATTTATAATTTATAAAGATATCTATACTTAATATTATGGATATTAATATTATATATTAATTAATATATATAATTAATTATCTTATAATTATATTTTCAATATAGTTCTTCATCTTATATATATATTATATTTTTAATTGTAATATTTTACTTATAATTATATATATACTTATATATTATATATAATATTATATTACCTTATTTATTAATTATCTTATATATAATTATATTTTATTATTATTATACTATACAATGTTTATTGATATATTGTATTATATTATATTTGTACCTTATTATACTATATTATATTATATTACTTAATATTTATTAATATATTATATTATATATAAATTTTTAATTATGTTTGCTTTTATATTATATTACATTATATTATGTATTTATTATATATTAATATTTTTTTAAAAACTTACGTGCTACAAAATTTCACAACATTCTTGGACACAATATATGGAATACAACAACTTTGTATTGAATAAAAATGTACAAAATATTTATTATCAAATTTACATGTATATATTATAAAAAATTGTATTACAAAATATAAAAGTAGTCCAGTTGCTGACAATATATTCCTTCATCCAGCGAACAATATCTACAAAAAAAAATGTAATAGTTAGAAAAGTAACACTATGTTAATTATGCAAACAGTATCATGTATTATAAATTAGTTGATTATTTAACTCTCGAACCCTCAGTGCCATATTCAGCGCATCATTGGGATATCTTCGCATTCCGAATGGGAACCATCTATGCTCCAACACTAATAAATAGTGGGAACAAATTAGGCTCCAACATCCTAATGTAGTATATATTATTTAACACCCGAACCCTCAGTGCTATGCTCGAAGCGCATCATTAGGATATCTTCGCATTCCGAATAGGAACCATCTATACTCCAACACTAATAAATAGTAGGAACAAGTTAGAATCCAACATTCTAATGCAATATATATTATTTAACCCTAGAACCCACCCTCAGTGCTATGCTTGAAGCGCATCATTGGGATATCTTCGCATTCCGCGGGAACCATTTATGCTCCAACACTAATAAATAGTGGGAATAAATTAGGCTGCAACATCCTCATATATTGTAAATTAAATGTATCTGGTCTGTAGCTGGCTACTGGACCTGTGCTGGTTACTTCATATTGTGCTGACTACATGTTGCTCTCATACAATTTTGAGCAAAAAGTAATCACCGGGCATAACCAAATTCAGTAACCAGCACAGAACTAACATCCAGCACGCAGAATATCAAGTAACAATCACAGTACTAGTAGCCTGAGCCACAACCAATATCAAGTTAAATAAAGTAACCAGACAGAACCAATATCAAGTAGCCAAGCACAGAACTTGAGCCAGCACAATATCAAGGAACAATCACAAAATTAAGTCACCAGTACAAATTCATTATCGAGAAGCAGTTGCCATGACATAATCAGTAGCCTGCACAATATCATGTACCCAACACAGAACAGTAAGCGCAGCCAAGTCCCGAGCACAATATCAAGTAGCCAAGTCACAAGTACAGCTGCATAATATCATGTATCCAACACAGAACGTTAAGTACAGCCAAGTCCCCAGCACGATATCAAGTAGCTAAGTCACCAACACAGCCTGCAGCCAGCACAACACCAAGTCACAAAAAGAAAAATTAAATCACTAAGCAACATACCTGCAACCAACACAGAACCAGTAAAACTAACATAAAGCAAGCCATGCAAATCGCTTGCAGCTAGCACAGAACCAAGTTACCAGCACAAAGCAAAACACCTATGCAACCAATATAGAACCAGTAACTAGCACAAAGCCAGCCATGCAAATCACTTGCAGCTAGCAAAGAAGTCACTAGCACACATTGTCAGCCAAGCAAAAAAAAAAACCTGCAGCCAGCACAACACCAAGTCACCAGCACAAAATTAAGTCACCAAGTATAACACTTGCAACTAATACTGAACCAATAACTAGCACAAAGTCAGCCATGCAAATCACTTGCAGCTAGCAAAAAATCAGTCACTAGCACACAGCCAGCCAAGCAAAAAGCAAAAGAAAAAACCTGTAGCTAGCACAACACCAAGTCACCATGACAAAATTAAGTCACCAAGTATAACACCTGCAGTCAACACAGAACCAATTACTAGCACAAAGCCAGCCATAAGAATAACTTGCAGCTAGCACATAACTAGTCACTAGCCTACAGCCCGCCTTTCCAAAAAAACCTGCATCCAATAAAGAACTAATAGTCAACCCGCACCATTACCCAGGGTAAACCCATCCAGCATATAACCAGTAACCAGCATATAACCAGTAATACTCCACAAAGCAAAGCACCTATGCAGCCAGCAAAGAACACTCGTATAGTAGGAACAAGTTCGGCTCCAACATTCTCATGCAGTATAAATTAGTTGATAATTTAACCGTCAAACCCTCAGTGCTTTGCTCGAAGCGCATCATCGGGATATCTTTGCATTTCGAAGGAAACCACTTGTTAAGGTCTTCGGATTTTCGTTGTGAATTAATATTGATATTAAATCGGATTATTCGGAGTTTGATTTGGTTTTTATTTTGAGTTTATTCGAGAAGATTATTGGTTTCTGGGTGCTTAATTTGTATTAAAATGATTGTAAATTGATTTGGGTGTGTTTGGGCTTGATTTCGGGTCCATGGGGTTGGACCGCCGACCGAGTCCATGTGGCTCGCCCTTAGTGACGGCCCGTGCCGGGGACCGCTCCACGTATCCACGCCAAACCACACACACACATGCAGAAGCTTTTTTTTAAAAAAATAGCCATGCGTTGTTTCTAAAATCAAATACAATAAGTATTTGAAAACCCTTTTTAAGAGAAACCCGAGCCCGAGCGTAGAACTAACAGGCACGTGTCGAGCATCCGCAAGGGAGGCGGTTCTCTCACATGAACCCTTCATAGTTTGTTAGCTATCCAAAAGCATCAATCTCCCTCATTGATACATAAGCATCAAAAACAACCGTAAAGGTTCTCAACTCCATCCTCGGTTACGAAAACCATTTTCGTTTTAAAAATTACGAAAATAATATTTTTCAAAAACTTTGTTGATTGTCACATACCTTAAATGTCCCAACAATCCTCCCAAAGCTTTAAAAATCAAAATAATTTATCATTTAAATCGATTTTCAAAAAATGTATTCCAGAGGCATATTATCGGTCGACCCGATTTTCGGTTTCGGCTCGACCCGAAAAATCAGAACACAAGTTTTGCATGTTTACGTCATTATTCGGTCGACCGTTACACATTTCGGTCGACCGAAATGTCAGTTAAAATCTGCAAAAATAGATTTCAGAAAACTCATTTCTTAAACCCCCGAAATCCACATTTTTCAACCAAAATGTAAAACATGCATGCACACACATGCATCATACATAAATACACATGCTCAAAGTTTTCAAACCGGATTTTGAATCCCAAAATTCTATTTTAAGCCAAGATATGTTGATTTATACCAAATACCGAAAAATATTTACATAAGGGTTCAAAATCTACATTTGCACTTATAACAAAAAATCGAAACATCTATAACACCCTATACATGATTCTAAACATGCCCAAACATATACATGTGTGTTAGTACTTCATTTCTACACTTTTATACAATTATCCACCTAAACAACTAGGTATACAAAGTATAGATTTTCTAAGTGTTTATAACCAACACTTAACCCCAAAAGCTATACCTCAAAAAATATAATAGCTAAGGATTCCCCTTTAGCTCATACTAGCCGTCTAAGCACCCTTGGCCGGTGCCTTTCCGCGACTATCAGGATTTGTAAAAGAGAGGAAGAGAAGAGCATGAGTCAAACCGACTCAGTGAACGGCGTCATTGCATTTCCAAGATGAATGCTCCACGGGCACACATCTCAATCAAGGAATCACATATATAACCATATATATGTATACATGCATAAATACATAAAACCATTTAACACATAAAGACATAAGCTGAAAAGCGCATACAAGCTACCATGTCAATATGTCAAATCCGCCACCCAACCCAAATTAATTATGTCATTGATGTCTATGGATTATGTTAGGGTGAAATCACTAACCCAAACCAGTTAGTCCTCTCATGTTTAGTTTAGGTACCCGAATTGACCCACGGTACCAAGGTTTGGCTATCCGCTTCTAGTGCACATCCGTAGCACCAAACCTACGATAGGGGCGATCCCACGGCGTCCCGTAAGGATACTCAGTAGCGATGCACCCTCTGGGAAGGCACAAAAGCCTGAGCCTCGCACTCCGTAGGAAACCATCCTGGCCAAGGTTATGATCACATACGCCTACCGACCTCAATAGAGACATCATTCATTAGGTTAACTCTTCCGTTGTTAACCGCTCATCAAACCGCCACCCTATCGGTAAACACTCGACACCGGGGTACTAGCAGAACATACAACTAAACTGCGCTAATCTTAAACCCTCCCTACGCTGGAGTAACTGAGCGAGAGGATCGCTCACTACTCAACAGGGTAGACTCAATCCTGTATTGCACACAGCGTATGTCACAACCCTGTTTCTAAGCCCTAGAGCCAAGATCGCGCGCACCATCCAAGGTAAAACGCACCACGATTAAGCTAACCGTCATGCCACTAAAAAAACCCGTCCTACCACATGTATTATAAATCATACCCGATCGCAAGGTGTAGAACTTAAATCACATCAAGCATGTAACAATTCAACGTTATTGCTACTAAAAGTGTCTACGCAAGTATAAACATTACTCAACACTAGTCTTAGAAACTAAAAATGATTAGACGATGCTGATACATATCAATCATGCTGAATCGAACCATGAAGGAGATAAACATCTAACCATGAGCTCCAAAATCATTGTTAAACCGCATACAAGGTCTTTATATACTCATCTACACATGCCATAAACAACAAACCAAGCATGATTTCGCATATACCACACATAACAAAGGCATACACGGGAAAAGCAAACACCGCTCACCTCGAGTCCGAAACCCTAGAACCTCCTACGCCCCAAACCTCGGTCGAATCCGACGAATTTGGTGTCCTCGCGTAGCTCTCAACTCCGGGAACTCGAATCCGCGATCAAATCAACACCCCACGCTCCAATCAGCCAAGGATCAAGTAAGGAACCCAAGGGGGAAAGCTCTCCTCTCGCTGGCTCGGTGGAAACGGTGATAAGGACTCGCCCGTGCGAGCCCGACCTAACTTATTCCCGTTCATTCGCGCACTTTTGGTCGACCGGTAATAGTGCGGCGACCAAACCCCTGCACAGCACAAAAATAATTTAAACTCTACACGAAATAAAACCTCGCGTACCGACACACGCACACACCTGTCTAGAAGTCTCTAACTGAGAACTTCTACCCGACACGCAACCAAGCATTCATTAAACAAAACAAAAACAAAGATACGAAAATCGCGGACCTCACATCCCTCCCCACTAAAGGGTACTCGGCCCTACGAATCCAAACAACTCCGGATAGCGAGCACGCATAGC
>MJHO01000412.1:1814-20783 GCA_002076135.1 Xerophyta viscosa | reverse complement strand
CCTATCTCTCCACACATTTCCATACCCATAAAATCTATTATTGGAAGTACTAATTCATAAACATGCTCTGATACCATGATGTGACGCCCCGTATTCGGAGGTCAGAAAGTTAGTGGAAAATATATTTTCTTTTGGAGAGGAAGAAAAGGAAAAATGAGACAGGTGTTATGAGTTTGCACTTCCTGTTCACAATAATAAACAAATACTACAAATTAATAAACTACGCAGCGAATAATATTAAATACATATTACAATTTACATTTTAACCCCAAATGTAAATAAAAATCCCTTTCAAAGCTCACACTTCGAAACAGTCAGCGAATCCTCGCAACAACCTGAAGGAAGAAAGGTAGTAAACATGAAGTATATAAAAAATAATACCTCAGTGAGTACCCACCCTAGCAAGCCCCTTCAAGTGCCAACTGTAGAGCTCCAGTCACGCACTAGCAAGTAACACTAGGTGTCGGAAGAGACGGCGGCGACCTCGGTGACGGCGGCGAGGGGCGGCCGAACAGAAGCATAGACAACGGAGAGAGATCCGGCGGCTGCGGCGTGAAATCGACGGCGAGGAGGCTTCGCAACGGCTCAGGTGACGACAACGAGCCTCAGACAGCGACGGCGAGGCGCGGCGGCCCCGGAATCAACGGCGACCAGAGTTCTAGGGTTTCGCTGCCGAGCGAGAGATGATGCGAGAGAGGAATACAGCAGGCCAGTGGAGAAGAGAGGGGTGAGACGGGGTCCGGCGTCGCGCGCCGGCGGCTGGCGGAGCGGCGATCGGCTCGGGACCGCGAGCTTGCGAGCGAGGGATCGGGGCGAGATGAGAGATCGCGAGAGCGAGAGAGAGGGTGAGCGCGCGAGAGAGACTGACCAGAGAGAGCAGGAGCGGGCGCGTGGTGACCTGGCGAGCCATCTGGCTCGCTGGGTCAGTCGGGCTCGGCCGGGCCTAGCCACTTTGGCTCGGTCGGCCGGGTCCGAACCAAAATGGGCCCAATTAAGCCCAAAACACACCAAATCAATATACAAACAATTCTAATACCAATCAAACACCCAGAAACTAATAAATCTCTCGAAACAAAACCAAATCAAACTCCGAATAAATCCAATTTAAAATAAATATCGATATTACGAAATCCGGTACTTTACAGGTGTGAGGGCGTGTTTTGAGTCTAGTCGACCGAGTGCTGACATCTATTCTATTTTTGCTGATTTCAAGATTATCGATCGACCGATTCTTATTTCGATTGACCGATTCTTGTTTCGGTCGACCGATCGGGTTAGGTAGAGTAGGTGAGGACTTATTATTTGTGTGGTTTTGGAGTTTTTCTTTCATTCCCACCTGCGAGCTCGTGCTGTGAGAGCCCTATCTCCTTTCCTTTGAATTTCTTTGAATTAAACTTGATTTCCTCACTCTCCCGGATCTCCTTTACGCGTAGATACCATTTTCTTGCTTTCGGCGGAGTGACGCGGTGAGGGCTGCGGGAATACTTGGAATCTTGAGGTGAGCGGTTTACACCGAGTGTGGTATGTGGTTGCCATTGGTATGCTAGTATGTTTGTGGTTGTAAACTATGGTGAATATACATGTTTTATGCTAATCATGCTTTGCGGGTTATTAAACCCTAGTTGGATGGTTTGATTAATTTATGAGATCATATTTTATATGTTATATGATGCTCATATATTGATGGTTATGCTAACCATTGAGTGTACTTCATGAATGGAGTACTAGAGTGGCGGATTAGTAAGGGGGGGGAGCTCGCATTGAGAGGACTATCTCGGGTTGCGAGATGGGTTATTGGTTCCCTCGGCATCGGGAAGACAGTCTCTAGTGTGGGTTCCACATCTACAGAACGAAAATTATGAGAAGGACTGACCTTTGATGTGGGGTTAGGAGAACGCTAACTTAACTAATAAAGCTATGCCATAATTGGGTTATTGGTGTACCTTGCCATGATTGCAAGAACTTTGGATGCGTATGTGATTTGATGACTTGCATCTATGTGTGTGATTTACTTTTATTGTTGTGTTTGTGGTGTAGCATTGGTGCTCTTGAAGTGGATGCCAATGTGCCGCTCGCTGATTCTTTTTGACTCACTGCTCTTGTTGCCTTCTTTTTAGATCCGTGCGCGAAGAGAAAAGAGCTCGTGTAGGCGGATAGCTAGTGAGGATCTTTGGGTATACTTAGAAGGTATACTTTTAGTGTCGACTACATACGCTGTAATGAGATCACTACTCTCATCGTATGAGCAAGCCAAGCTGTGATAGTCTTGTCCGGTGACCATTGAGCCCTACTCAATGCACGTAATGACTAAGAACATTCTGGACTTAGTTTATAAGACATTAGGTCTCATTTATCATGATTCCTAATTCTGTTGCCTTAGGTCCATGGGTTATCATATACATTTCATATAACATATTAAACAGACGATGCGATAAACAAATAACCATAATCAAGTAAAACAAAAAGGGTTTATTACAAAATATTGTCGCCAAAATATCCAATATTATTGGCTTTTAGGCATTTATTCTTTCACGTTGAACCTCGAGTTACGTCGCCTAGAACGGTTGAAAGGACACCCGGAGGGCTAGGGCTTGGGGGTTGAGCAACGATTGGACCAATTAGAACATAAGCACAATTAATGAATGATGCCTCTAGGGAGGTCGGTGAACGCGGTTTGGAGTCGCACATTGGACCCGGGCGGCGGCTGCGAGTGCGAGGCTCTGTTGCATAACGCGTAAAGAGTCCGAGTAGGCCCCATTTTGCACTTGTGGGGTCGCCATCACCGTAGGGTTCTGTAGTCACGTGGAATGCCCGGCGGCGCGTACCAGGACCTTGGTAGCGTGGCGGATAGAGCTCACATTGAGAGGACTATCTCGGGTTGCAAGGATGGGTTGTAGGTTCCCTCGGTCACGTTGAACCTAGGTTATCACGAAAGATCGCTGACGTTTCGAAAGTGTGAGGCTTTGGAGGGTGTTTTATTTACATTTGGGGTTTAAAAATGAAATATAATATGTATGGACATATTCCGCTGCGTAGTAACTTATTGTAGTTAATCAAATGTAGTAATTGATTATTATTATTGAACAGGAATACTAGCTCATAACACCTGTCTCCTTTCCCTTTTTCTTTCTCCAAGAAAAATAAATATTTCCACTAAATTTTTGACCTCCGGGATTTACGGAGGCTCACAGCTGGTATCAGAGCATGTTAATGACTTAGTACTCCAATAATAGATTTCATGGTATGAGAAATGTGTGGAGAGATAGGCAATCGTAACTGCGCGATAGTTGCTTCGTAAAGGTCGATTGCTTAGGTTAATGTTTCTGACGTTGTAGTACTTTTTTTAAAGTGGCGGATGTGAAGTTTGCACCTTTGCCCGTGTTTGTTTGTTTGGACCTTGTGATGAGCGGTCAGTGTTTTGTGGTTGCCACTCGGGTAGCGAGATGCAAGAGGCCTCAGTTTGGAAGGCTCTTGTTTAATGCTATGGACTGAGTGCAACATTGTTTGCGCATTGTGAATGACTCTGTTGCTGTGTTTGACTTGTTTATGTTATTATGCCTCGATTGATTGGTTGTGAAGAGATTTTTG
The DNA here is from genome assembly GCA_002076135.1 of Xerophyta viscosa. Classification (NCBI taxonomy): domain Eukaryota; kingdom Viridiplantae; phylum Streptophyta; class Magnoliopsida; order Pandanales; family Velloziaceae; genus Xerophyta; species Xerophyta viscosa. Next base: position 17,195 of record MJHO01000412.1, on the reverse strand, counting down.
AAATAAGTTTTGATGTTTTGGAAAGATTAAATATTTGCCCTAAGAGATTTGGCTTTTCAAAAGGGTTTTGAAAAGTATAGATGAGACGGTATTTGCATTAAATAATTTGAACGAGTTTTACGGTTTTTAAAATGGTTTGGATTCTTAGTTGTTACGGAGGCTAGTATATCAATGAGGAGAGATTGATTGCACTTAGAATCTCCTTTAGCAAGTTAAGTTCGGGTTTGGGATGAAACCGCCTCTCCCGCGTGTGTTCGTCTTAAACCGGAAAGTCCTGATTACGGCTCGATCCTGTTTTCAAAACAAAGTTTCTCTTGCGATTGAATTTCATTTCAAAACCTTTCTCTGTTATTGATTCTGAAAAAGGTGTTCGCTTTTCAAAAGAGGATTTCTGCCGCGGTCTCTGGTTTGTGGGATCGTGATGCTGTTTCGATGTGTGCTGTTGTGTTTGGCTATTGGTGTTTGCCTTGTATTACTAAGTTAATTGGTTGCATCTTTGGACTTGTACTTAAGTCGATATCGTGGATGGGTTTTGGCACTGGGTTTTACTATTCGTTTAAGCTATACGATGTGTTCTTGACTTTTGGGTTTGTGTTTGGATGTTGGTAGTTGAAGGCAAAGTGTTCTCCGAAATTGTTCTTGTGAGAAGTTTGCTTAATGCCGGTATGTTGTATTTCGTCGTTTTAACCTATGTGTATAAACTTGGTATTTGCTTTTAAAAATGATATGGTATTCATTTTGGAGTTTGATATATTCGGATTTGTTTCAAGTTCTATTTGTGGATTTTTAATGAAATTATGGTTTGATAAAAATTTGGCCACTTGAGTTCTTAACTTCGTATTTTCGATGTTTCGAAAAGATATCATATTAAGAGATTTTAAATGGCTTTTGGTTTGAAGATTACCTGCATGTGTATATTGAGTATATGTGTGTGAATGGCATGATATTGAAGGATTGAAAAATATTTTATGAAAAAATGAGGTGTTGAGAAGTTGTTGCTGCAAATCTGTTCTTGCAGAAAAACTGCAGGTTCGGTCGACCGAAATAATTGGATTCGGTCGACCGAAACCTGGAGTGGTTCTGTTATTCGTATTTGGTCGACTTTGCGGTTCGACCGATATCTAAAAACGGGTGCGACTGAAAAGTGGCTCTGTAATTCATCGAAAAATTTTTGTTATTTGGTTTCCGATTTTGATTTCAGCTTTGAGGCGGTCTATAAAAATACTAACTAGAGGTTTAGCAATCCCAAATCTTTCGGAAAATACAGGTCGGGCCGATATTTTCGAAAACATAGTTTTAGTGCGTTTACGTAAAGTTTTTAAAGAGGTTTGGCCTTAGATTGCTTAGGATTTCCTCTGTTGTCATCATGGGGAGATTGATACCTTAGTATCCTATGCAAACTGAGCTCGGTCTGAAGATCGAAACCGCCTCCCCTGACCGGTGTTCTCGTCGCGGACTGAATGTCAGGTGCGGCTCTTCCTTGTTGAATTTGGAGATTTGAAATGAACTCCTTGTTTGTTTAAATTTCCGCAAAATTATTTATTTTCGGGTTAATATTGCTTAATAGACTTATTTAGAAACTATTTGTTTCAGTTTGTTTTGGCTTGAGCTGTAGATGTCCATAGAACGGCGCTAACCAATGCGAGAGATTGGTTGCGATAGTTCTGTGAGCATATACGGGAATCCTGGTGATAAAGTCTGTCTCTCGCACAGACGTTTGTCAAGGAACCTTCGCTCGGACTTGTTTGGATATGTATATATACATTCCTTTGGAAAAGATTTATCTTTCTTGATTTTCCTTACTTAAAAAGGGATTCTAAAGGGGTTCGTTCCAAGAGTTTAAATTTTTGAAAAGAAATTGGTTATTTAGAAATTTCAGTTCGAAACTGGGAATCATTCTTAAATGTTGTTATTTTGAACCATTTCATAAGTGTTTCGATCAACTACTTTGAATTTTCTAGTTTCTTGGACTTGTATGAGTTTTGTTGAAATTTGTGTCGTGACTTGTTGGTCGGAATGGGTTAAGGATTTACCTTTCCGATAGTTCTTCGTATCTTTCGTGAAAACTTGGTTTAAATTGGATTTGTTTAGAATGAAATGGTTATGTTACGATTTCGTTTGAAGTTATCGTTTGCTTACGATTTCGTTTGAAATTCTCGTTCGCTTTAACGAAAAGAAAATGTTACTTTGAATTTGTTTTAAATGAGATAGTTACGTTACGGTTTCGTTTGAGAATGCTTATTAGTTTTAACAGATTTGAAATGTTACTTGAAATCGTTTCTAAAGTTTGTTGAAACGTTTCTGAGATTTGTTTTGAGCAGATATTTTGGTTAGACATCATGGTTTGCTTGGCAGGGTTTGTGGAAGGACTTTAACCTAGTCGAGGTGAGTTATTCTTTCTTTGGTGGGCAGGTAGCCCTTGTTTCTGCATTTGTTGGGCAGGTAGCCCTTTGTTTATGTTTCTGGTGGGCAGGTAGCCCTTTTGTTTATGTATTGTGGGCGTGTGGCCCGTTTTTCTTTTCTTTTGTGGATGTTTACGAGCAGGTAGCTCGATTGAATTGTAGTTTAGATTTGGGACCCAAGAATACAGGGGAGATCTCCGAAATTTTCGGTGATTTCTAGTGTGAAATCGAACTTTGAGTACTCCTGCTGTCTTTGGGAACCTGTGTTTTGATTTCGATGAGTTTTCGTATGTTGTGTTTTGATTTTGCACGTAAAGCGTGTTCGTTTGTTGGTTTGGATTTGGGGGACCAAATCCCTTAAGTGGGGAGGAATGTAATGTCCCGAATTTTCGTAATACTGATATTTGTTTTAAATCGGATTTATTCGGAGTTTGATTTGGTTGTTTCGAGAGATCTATTGGTTTCTGGGCTTGATTTGTATTAGAATTGCTTGTAATTTGATTTGGTATGTTTTGGGCTTGATTTGGGCCCATTTAGGGCTGGACCCGGCTGACCGAGCCATGTGGCTCGGCCCAGCCGAGCCCAACCCGACCCGGACGAGCCACTTAGCTCGCCCAGGTCGGCCGCCCGCACCCGAGTCCCCTCTTTCCCCCTGCTTCCTCTCGCTCGCCCGACTCTCTCTCTCGCCCACGCGATCTCTCTCTCTCTCCCGATCTCGCCCGTCTCGCCCGCGCGCCGCGATCCGCTGCCGATCGCCGCTCCGCCGTCGCCGGCGCGCGAGGCTGGACCCCCACCTCACCCTCTCCACCTCTGGCTACCATCCTTCTCACCCTCGCGCTCGATTTCTCGAGTTCGGCCGCGAGCCCTAATTCTGATCGCCGTCGATTCCGGCGCCGCCGCGCCTCGCCGTCGCCGTCCAAGGCTCGTCGTCGTCACCTGGGCCGTTGTGAAGCCTCCTCGTCGCCGATTACACGCCGTCGCGATGATCTCCTCTCCGACCTCTCTGCTGCTGTTCGGCCGCCGTCGTCGCCGTCGCCGTTGCTCCGGCCGCCGCCACTGTTGGATGTCGCCGCCGTCTCCTTCGACTCTTAAGCTCCTCGGACGTCGTCGATCCGCCGCCGCCGTCTCTGTTGCTGTCGCCGCCGATCTCCGGCGAGCTTCTCCGGCGAACCCGACCGAGTTGTCTCTCCGTCTTGTCTTGGGGAACGCGTTTCCGAGGTCGTTTCCGGTAGATTTCCGTGGTTTCACGCCGATTCGTCGGGTCTCGATCCGGTAGGATCGGGACGTAGGTGAGTGGACCCGTGGACTTTGTATGTGATTATGTTCGTGTGAGCGTAGACATATGTGTATAAATATGTTTGAATGTGTTGGTATGATAGTCTACGCGGATGAATGCATTAGTATGTTATTGTACCGATGCCTTGTAGATGTAGTCTATAACTGATAAATGACTTGTGTGGACATCTAGGTAGATGTGACACCTGTTAGTTAGAGGACTTGACACTGTTTGTTTGAGTAAGTATTAGGGCATGACTGCCAGGTCTATACTTACGTAGAAATGTATATGGACTTGTTTGATTGCTTTGGACACTAGTTAGTGGTGTCGAGCGACGCCTGCGCTCTAGATATACCTGTTGTAGGGTCGTTGACCTAGTTGTGGCACTTGTGTGTGCTTGTCACTGACTGATCTTGATGTGTGCGCCGCCTGCACTGGTTATAATGTAGTCGAGTCGTGACACCTGAATTGTATTATCTGTGTGACTGAACCGCTGTTAGTTGGTATACGAGCCGACTGCTCAGGCTATACCTTTAGCGAACGGAATTGTGCCCTTCTATTAATTGAAAGCTTGTGATGTAAAGTGTACGGTTGTGATTGTTATGTGTTTTACTATGCGTGGTTGATGTTTTGAGTTGCAAGTAGGTCGTACTTGTAACTTGTTGTGGACTAGCATGCTTATTGTGTTGAATATGCTTTGTTTGGGTAGTTGACCCTAGCATATATGTTGTTGATGTTGAGCATGCTTAATTTGATCAGAATGATGCTATACGATGTTATACGACTTGGGTTTATTTGGTTGCATTCTTATTCATGTTAAGTGATGCTAAGTGATTTGGCCTTTTAGTATGGACAAGTGTACGTCATACTACTTGTGCTTGTGATTTATGTGATGCTCGAGGTAGAGCAAGATTTATGTTGATAAATGCGAGTGAATGTTTTAAAAACCGATAGAGTAATGGTTTGGGGTGCGCAGAATCCCGTAAGCTTCGTTCGTTCACGTCCGGAGGTCGTTGTAGTAAGACTCGGGATGGGTGACGGGCCGGAGCCGCGGAGCGCAGAAAAGATGTTTATAAGCCCAGAAGGGGCAGTGGACTGATGCAAGACCGACCATTTGCAGGGGCGGTGGGCTACGATACCAGGCGATGGCTGGTGACGGTCACTCGGATCACTGAACCAGAATTTCCCCAGTAGCTCCCATTATGGACGTCAATGGGATCGCCTCCACTGAGGGTCATGTTGCCGCTTATGTGCACTTGCGGAAGATTCTTGATCCTTGGTACCGCGCAGGATACCCAAGCTCACGGGTGCGGGTACCTAAAGAGATTTATAATATGAGAGGACTAACCGGTTTGGTAGTGTAGTCCACGCTGACTTAAGAAAGATAACTTAACCTGATGGGTTTTGGGGTAAACGATTACTTTATGTTATGAATCATGTGCTGATGTTTATTTATAAGTCAAGCATGTTTTGTTTGTTGATAATGGACCACTTGTTATTATGTTGTAGCTGATTGCTTAGAGTGATAAGCATGCTACTTGATATGGTTGGTTATTGGTAGCTTAAAATGGTTAAGCTTATAATATGCCGAGTTCGGCTATGCTTGTGGTTATTGTTGTTTATGTGGTTTTGGCATGCAAGACATATTCTGGTGTGCAGACTGGTGTTGCATGTAGCGTATGTGATTGCATGCAGGTTGTATTCTATGCATACAAGTTTGTATTGCATGTCTTGTTTTTATGTTGCTTGCTAGTGCGTGACTGGAGCTCTAGCAGTTGACTTGAGGGGCTGCTAGGGTGGGTCACTCACTGAGTATATATTTTTATATACTCATGTACTACCTTTTCCTTCAGGTTATCACGAAGATCGCTGACGTTTCGAAGTGTGAGCTTTGGAGGGTGTTTATTTACATTTGGGGTTAAAAATGTAAAATGTAATATGTATTACTATTCCGCTGCGTAGTTAACTAATTTGTAGTTAATCAAATTGTAGTAATTGTTTATTATTATGAACAGGAAGTACTAGCTCATAACACCTGTCTCCTTTCCCTTTTTCTTCTCTCCAAAAGAAAATAAATGTTTCCACTAAATTTCTGACCTCCGGATTTACGGGGCGTCACAGAATACTTAGACCACTTGTCCCGATTCCAGAAGATAAAACCGCCGAAGTTTGAGGGTGGGGCCTATACGGATAAGGCTGACGATTGGGTCCTAGATATGGAGAAAAGCTTTGAGACTTTGATGTGCTCGGATGAGTTCCGAGTTGCACTAGCTACCTACACATTCACTGGAGCTGTCGAGAGATGGTGGAGGAGTGTAAAATGGCAGTTCGGTCAGTTTGGTAGTTGGATGGACTTCCTGATTCTGTTCAACCGTCAGTATATTCCAGAGTCAGTGAGGAGACAGAAAGAAGAGGAGTTCGAGCAGTTGAGATAGGGGGATATGTCGGTTTGGGAATATCATGCCAAGTTTATATCTCTATCTCGGCATGTTCCATACCTTTTGGCCGATGAGGCAAGGATGGCTAGAAGGTTCCGAAATGGCCTCAAAGTTGAGATCGTGGGTAAGATGGCGGGAAGATGAGTTCCTGACCGTACACCAGACCTTAGTCAAGGCACAGAATATCGAAGCCGATTGGAAGAGATACCGAACTGAGAAGTCCCAGGTAGAGAAGAAAGGGAAGGCGAAGCAGGGATCAAAGAAGAGAAAACAAATTTGCCGACACCCGACCCACTCCAAGTGGGGAGGGAGAACCGACGTCAGACAGAGGTCCGGACATGCTAACGTACCACTGCCAATGAGAAAGGGATATCAGTCGCCCAGGTCCGAGAGAGACCGGACGGCTCAACAGTCGGCAGATGGATGGCAAGCCGAGGCAGATCAGACCGGATGGACCGCAGCAGCTAACGCAGCCGCCACAGGGTCCGTCTGCACCTCGACATGTTGCGCCTCAAAGGCGGGGTGGTCAGCCACCGAGAGTGCAGGGTCGCGTGCATGCGATGACTAGTGACGAGGCTGGTGGGAGCTCTACGGCCATCATAGGTACACTACCAATTTGCAGCATTCCAGCTTTAACAAACTGTTTGATTCCGGTGCTACGCATTCTTTCGTAATCTGCCTTGTTTTGCTAGTAGATTGCCTTCCAAATACCGTGTGCTTGGTTGCATGTTTGAGATTGCCACTCCCGCGGGTGATTTGTTGTTGGCCGACACTTATTACTGTGGGTGTGAGATTCGTGTTGGGGATCATATTTTGCCCGGTAATTTGATTGTGCTCGGTATATATGACTTTGATGTTATTCTAGGCATGGATTGGTTAGCCGAAAATTTTGCCAAGATAGATTGTCGAGCCGGAGTGATTACGTTTAGAATTCCCCGATATCCGAAATTTCATTTTTGTGGCGATAGAGTGGGGAAGAACATTCCCGTCATTAGCGCAATGAAGGCCAGTAGGCTTTTGAATAGCGGTTGCTCGGGATATTTAGCTTACATACTGAACCCACAGGTAGAGGCAGGTCAGTTGGATAACATCCCGGTAGTGAGGGAATTTTCCGATGTTTTCTGTCACGACCCACGACCCGGGGTCGTGACAGAAATAACACCAAATCACACATAAATGCGGAAGCTTTTGAAATCTTTTTAAAATGTGTGATTAGAAAACTCGTAAACATGACGAGTACCGAAATTTAAAAACTTTAAAACCTGTTGAGCCGTGATCCGGACTTCTGGCTTGGGCGAGATTCCGTGGGGAAGACGATTCTCACCACTACCCATCTCAGCTTGCCTAAGATTCTAACGCATCAATCTTCCCCATTGATGCCTAAGAATCCAAGACAATCTAAGGTCCGTATCAAATAACGATTTAAAACGATATTTTTGGAAAACCTTTTATAAAATCCGGCTCAACCTGTATTTGTTTAAAAGATTCGGAAAATATCAAAGTTCTTTAAGCAAGGAAACTTTTAAATCAATAAAGCATCGGAATCAACATCGGAAAGCATAACAACTCTAAGGGTCAAATTAACCTAATTTGCCCATTCTAAGAGTTGCAACACATTTTAACCACATGTTAAAGGAAAACACCTTGCCAAAGCTTTTAAAACAAGGTTTTGGACTCCAACCACCGTTTATGCAACAAATACCAATACGCATAAAACGTGGTAAATTACCTCCAAATACTCAACTTTCAAATAAACAATTTCCAAGTATTAAACTTAATACATCTAGAATTTAAAACATGAAAGTTGACACAAAGATCTCACAAAGGAACATTGTGTTAGTACTTCCGTTTATACAAATCCTTTAACTACTGTTTAAATACTACTAGTATATACATATTCAAGGCTACAAGCTAACTGCTATGCTAGCCCCCCACCCAAAATACCTTAAGCAAAATGTAATCCCAAGCTCACTCGCTGCTATACGCTTTCCGACGGATCTTCCCGCTCGCGCAACAGCTGGAGAAAGGGATAAAACAACAGCGTAAGTCTTAAAAGATTAGTGAGCGCACGATAGTGGTCCCTAACAACCATATCGAGGCACCCACAAAACAAAACAAACAGCATATAATCACAACAAGAATATATATATAACAAAGTATAAGCATGCGTTCTCATTATCAATCATGTCGATCATACAACATACAACGTCACGCTACAACAAATATAAATAAATCGTCCCATAAAATACCAATTATGTCATTGGTGTCCAGGGATATGTTTTAGCGTGATAACTACCGAGCACTAACCAAATGTTAGTCCGTCAACACTGTCGGTACCGGGACAACTCAAAGAGGGCTCACGCCTCAAACCCTCGGGGACGACACCAAGCTTTAGTTAACACCCGGCACAACCCAAAATCCAACAATCCAAATAATCCAATAAATCCAATAATCCACCTCGACTCAATTTAGGTAACGGGACAACTCAGAGAGGTTACACGTCCACACTCACAGGACGACACCAACTCTGGTCTAACACCCAATACAGGTATAGTCTCTAAGCCCTATAGCCGCGCACTTCAAAGGCACCATAACCTCCCAGCAGGGCGATCCCACAGCGTCCTGTAGGAGCTACTCAGTCGCTCTGCACCTCCGGACGGCGCAACCCTGAGCCCGCGACTCCGCAGTGCGCCCACCTGGCCAGTGGTGGGAACCACTACGCCTGCTGGTTTATCCAAGTCCATGTCGGGATTTTTAAACCGGGTATCGCTAGAGCACCAACTCACATACCCACAAATCAGTCTATCACGAGTATCGCAAGGGTCGTAGCTCACTACTAACTCTAGTATCACAAAAGCTAACACCACATACCCACTTAAGACAGAACAAACAGCCTACATAGGGCCATAAAATATTACTTGCTACCATATGTATAAGCAAAGGCCCAACCACATACATAACAAGGGTAAAGTTAATCCATCAAGTGTTATCCAAAAAACACTCAAAAACATCTACGCACATGTATATCTAGAGTAACATAACTCACATACATCGCAAAGGTAGATCAATCATAAGCATGTTGTATTACATCAATTCCCGTCATGAATATCATCTAAGATACATACATCGATACTCACTCACACGGGCATAAATATCAGTAACATGCCATCTACGCATCACATAGCATTGCAAAACATCGCCAAGAGCATAAACTAGCATAAGCCCTAAATGCTCGTCCTGGCGGATAACATAGATCATATAACATGCCAATCACATATAACTGGCCATCAACAACATAGATCTACGAGAACATTCCAACATGATTCACAAGCACATTCTATAACATATTTTACAATAAACATGTTTATACATCATTTTAGCTTGTAAATCGCATAACAAACTATCTCAATCCATGATCGAAGCATATAAGCATGTTATCAAACAAAGGTGCGAACCGCTCACCTTATACCCTAACCTTACCAACTAGGGTCGAACAATCGGTGTGCGAACGTCGAAGCTATTCCAAAATCGATCTCGGCAACACGTTCACGAGCTCGAGGCAATCTTGCTGACCGGTCGGGTTCGCCGGAAAGTTCGCCGGAGACGGCCGGCGACGACGGCGACAGCAACAGTCACGCGACGGAGGGGATCGGAGATGTCCAACGTACTCAGGGTCCCAGGGAGGCGGCTGCAACTCGAGGCGGCGGCCGGAACAGCGGCGGCGCCGGCGGTCGGAATCACAACAGAGAGGAGAGAGAGATCCAGCAGCAGCGGCGCCTCAATCGACGGCGGGGATGACCGGCAACGGCCAAGACGACGACGGCGAGGCTGCGGACGGTGGCGGCGAGCCGTGGCGACGGCCGAACGGTGTCATGATCTTAATCTACACCGTTGATGTCGTTTTGAAAATTAGATCTGGACCGTTTAATTTCAGTATGTTAGAGGGCATTCTTGTAATTTCACCTAAGTGATTTAGTATAAGTAGCTGCTGAGTGGTGAGTGGGAAAAAAAGAAGGTTTCGATAAACATTTTGATTCTGTCATTGTTCCTCTCCTCTCTAATTCTTCTCTATATCTTTTCTAGGTCTGTTTTTCTCAATTTGTTTTTCTTCTCATTCTCTTGTAACTCTCCTTCAATTCATTGCAGCATAATAAAATTCTTAATCTCTTCTGAGAGATCTTTGGTTCACATTTGCTTAGCATTCAAGGTGTTTTGCATTAGATCGGCAACCGTCAGCAACTATTCTCCGGCGATCGTGACATTTGGTATCAGAGCAACGAACTGGCAGACTGCAGGATCACCAGATCAATGTCTAAATCGAAGGTGAACTCTTCCACAGTGAACAAATCTATTCCTCAATTGGTTGCGGATGAGTCAGTAGTTGGTGGGGGTGTTCAAAAATTCCAGCACATTTCAGATCCAGCTCGATTGGAGATGATGATGGAGAAACAGAGCTACGAAGGCTTATTACATCAAATAGTGGAGGTCAATGATAGATAAGAGGCAAGGTATGAGCAGCTAAGATCTAATATGGAAGTGATTCGTACTGAGATGCAAGAAGGGCAAGCAAGATTGGAAGCACAAATAAGATTGCAAGCTGAGCAGTTGAATTTGATACTTCAGCAACTCAGATCTGATCGTGCTTTTCAGAATAAAGGTGATGACGCCGTTCCAGTCGCAGATCCAGTCGCGTCTCAACCCCTAATTTCCCACAGCATTGGCAGAGATGCAGCAACTACTTCAGCTATTAGTAGTTCGCAGAGCTCAATCCTGGGACCAGCACCTGTGGTCCAAACAAATCTCAATACCCAGGTACCAACAGCACATGTGAATGCTTTCAATTACAACCAGTTGAGTGGTGGTAAATCAAGTCAATATGCATATTGTCCATTACCTTCAACAGTAATGACTCAAGTACAGGAAATATATAATGAACTACCAATACTATCAAGTGGTGTTGCTTCTGGATCTATGTTTGGAAATTTTGATTCCACTAGGGGAGATAGGAATGTTTTCAATAACAGTTACTTCAAAACCCCTAAGATGGACTTCCCTGTCTTTGACAAGGATCATCCTAAAATCTGGACCAGGAGAGCTGAGGCTTATTTTGTACATTATAACATTCCTGAACACATGAAAGTTAGGATTGCGATATGCCATTTCACCGACCAAGATTCATTTGATTGGGTAGAGGATTATCTAATCAATAAAGTGCCTGACAGGATAGAGTGGGAATCCTTTGTTGAAGCTATCTACATTAGATTCTTGCCTCAGAAGTTGTTAGACCCATTGCAGGAACTTTTGCGGCTAAGAATGGGTGATGACAGTGAACAATTCCATAGGGACTTTATGTCACTCCAGTCAGTGGTAAGGAAGGATAACCCCTACCTGACCGACTTATACTTTGTTAAAATATATTGTGGGGCACTACCTAACGACATTGGACTTGAGGTTGAGGAAAAGTCTCCCAAAACCACTTCTGAAGCTTATGTCTGGGCAAGAAGGAAAGAACTTATCAATAGCGAGAGATTCAAAAGATTTCAAGAACAAAGTAAAACAATGGCAGTCACCAATGTCAGTGCTAGTTTGCAAGCTAATGACAGTAAGCATATCCAACCAGCTGCTACCATGACTTTGGAACAAATGAAGACTCAAAGGTTGTGCTATAGGTGTGGTGAGAAATATTATTGGGGGCATAAGTGCACTCCAAAGGAAATCTCTAAACTGGCAACTATGGAGGAGTGCCAAGAGCCTAAGGATGCTGATTTACTTCGAATGGAGACATTCACTTGTTCTTATGGAGGTTGCAATCTAGGTGGATTACCAATTCCTCCAGTAGCGACTTCCTAATTTTGAATTCTATTTTGAACCTTGAGGACAAGGTTCTCATAGGAAGGGAGATTTGTCATGATCTTAATCTACACCGTTGATGTCGTTTTGAAAATTAGATCTGGACCGTTTAATTTCAGTATGTTAGAGGGCATTCTTGTAATTTCACCTAAGTGATTTAGTATAAGTAGCTGCTGAGTGGTGAGTGGGAAAAAAAGAAGGTTTCGATAAACATTTTGATTCTGTCATTGTTCCTCTCCTCTCTAATTCTTCCTATATCTTTTCTAGGTCTGTTTTTCTCAATTTGTTTTTCTTCTCATTCTCTTGTAACTCTCCTTCAATTCATTGCAGCATAATAAAATTCTTAATCTCTTCTGAGAGATCTTTGGTTCACATTTGCTTAGCATTCAAGGTGTTTTGCATTAGATCGGCAACCGTCAGCAACTATTCTCCGGCGATCGTGACATTTGGTATCAGAGCAACGAACTGGCAGACTGCAGGATCACCAGATCAATGTCTAAATCGAAGGTCGGGCGACGCGGCGGTCGACAGTCGAGGCGGCGCGGCGAGACGGAGTCGAGAACGAGAGAGAGAGAGCGTCGAGAGGGCGAGAAAGAGAGAGGCGCGAGAGAGAGATGGGTCTGCGCGTCGGGCTCGAGCCATTTCGCTCGCCCGCGCGGCAGGCCTGATCTGGGCTCGGCTGGGCCGAGTCAAATCGACTCGGTCGGCCGAGCTCGATCCAAGTTGGCCCAAAACTGGCCCAAAACGCAGAAATCAATTTCAACTGCACTCCAAATGCAAATCGAGCACCCAAAAATTCAAATTAAACTCTCGATCAAGCATAATTAACCCGATAATAACAAATCTAAATCTCCGGAACCTCACATTTTCCCAGAGGAGTTACCCGATCTACCACCCGAGAGAGAGACCGAGTTTAGTATTGACTTAGTGCCCGGAGCGACACCCGTCTCCAAAGCACCGTATAGGATGGCACCAGCCGAGTTGTTAGAATTGACAACTCAGTTGGGCGAATTGTTGGCCAAGGGATTTATTCAGCCGAGTTCGTCACCTTGGTGTGCGCCGGTATTGTTTGTGAAGATGAAGGACGGTAGTTTGCGTATGTGTGTAGACTACCGACAGTTGAATCAGTTAACGGTTAAGAATAAGTATCCGTTAACCCGCGTATGAGATTGATTTTGTTTGATCAGTTACGTGGGGCAGCCGTGTTCTTGAAGATTGACTTGAGATTCGGTTATTATCAGTTGAGGATTAGATCCGAGGATATACCAAAGACGGCATTTCATACTCGGTATGTCAATTTTGAGTTTCTATCATGTCATTTTGGATGACTAACGCGCCAACAGTCTTTAATGGATATGATAACCGTAATCTTTCAGCCGTTTTCTGATCGTTTCGTTGGTGGTGTTCATTGATGATATCTTGGTGTACTCCCGCGGCGAGGAGGAGCATTGCATAGCCTAGTTTAGAGGTTTGTAAGGCGTGCGGATCAGCGAGAGGCAACTTTTTGCTAAATTTAGCAAGTGTGACTTTTGATTATCTCATATCTATTTCTTGGGGCACGTTGTATCCCAACAGGGCGTGGCCGTCGATCCGGCTAAGGTCGATGCCGTCCTGAGGTGGGAGCGACCCAAGAATGCGGCGGAGATTCGGAGTTTCCTTGGTTTGGCTGGTTATTACCGAAGATTCATAGAGAACTTCGCTAGATTGGCGAGCCCTTTGAACAAATTGAAAACGAGGAAAGCGGTTCGATTTGAATGGAACAATGCGTGTGAGCAGAGTTTCTAGGAGTTGAAGCGCAGACTGACTACCGCACCGGTGTTGGCATTGCCAGATGATCAGGGTGGTTTGGTAGTGTACAGTGACGCTTCATTGATCGGTTTAGGCTGTGTGCTGATGCAACGAGGTAGAGTCATCGCGTATGGTTCTAGGCAGTTAAAGACCCATGAGGGTAATTATCCTGTCCACGACTTAGAGTTGGCCGCGGTTATCTTTACCTTGAAGTTGTGGAGGCACTACCTATACGGAGAGGATTTTCGAGATTTACACCGATCACCGAAGGTGTAGCCGATTACGATATTGGAGCAGATGACATTATCCGCTACCAACATAGGATGTGTGTACCGACAGACGCCGAGTTACGACAGCAGATTCTATTGGAGGCACATAACAGTAGGTTGTCCGTTCATCCCGATGTCACAAAGATGTACAGGAATCTGAAATTACAATTTTGGTGGCCCGGTATGAAGAGAGATGTCAGGGATTTTGTAGTACGGTGTGCAGTTTGCCAGAAGGTCAAAGCCGAGCATATGAGACCTGGTGGATACTTACAAGCCATTAGAGATCCCTACTTGATAATGGGAGGGAACATCACCATGGACTTTTCAGGGTTTGCCGCGGACGGAGGCACCGGTTTCGACGCCTATTTGGCGTAGTGGTGGTCGACTGACAAAGACCCGCACATTCCTTCCGATTAGAGCACCTACACACCTGATGGCTTGGCTCGAGCGTTCATAGCGCGAGAATTGTCAGGCTCATGGGTACCGTTGAAATATAGTATCGGACCGTGATCCTCGGTTTACTTCACGTTTCTGGAGAGCCTTCCAGCAGCAGATGGGTACAGATTTGAGGTTCAGGACCGCGTATCACCCACAGACTGATGGGCAGTCGGAGGACGATCAGACATTGGAGAACATGTTAGGGCCTGCGTACTGGACTTCGGTGGTAGCTGGGACGATCATTTATCTCTGGTTGAATTTGCCTACAACAACAGTTATCACAGTAGTATTTGTATGGCACCGCACGAGGCCTTGTATGGCAAACGGTGTCGTACTCCCTTATTCTGGGACAGAGTGGTTGATCCGGCTACTGTGAGCACTGACGTGGTTGAGGAAGCTAACCAGAAGATTCAGGTGATCCGTCAGCGACTAGAGACTGCTCAGTCCCGCCAGAAAGGGAATTTTGAAGGCAGGAGTGAACACCCTGAACATGTAATGTACTCTTCTCTTTCCTCAGGAGCTCATTCCTTGCTGAGAGGCGGTGGACCAAGAATTCAATGAAGTGCGCCTTAAGACATCAATCACCCCGGGAAACTAACATGTTAGAAGGCTGTTAAAAATTTAGTTAACCTACTAAATGAAATAGAATAAGAGAATGTGGTGGTACCGCCCAAATATGGTCAAAGAATCATTCGTAGGTCTCGGTTTTAGAGAATCGGAGCAGTTGGATTATTTAATAAGGTCCAACTCATTATACTGGATGGTCTGACTAAGAAGGAATTTTGCTATGTCAGATATTTTGAAAAGTGCGCGGAAACTCACCGGGTAGAAAAGCCATACGCGGATAGGCACCAACGAGAGCTTGAGTTCGAGGTGGGAGACTTTGTGTATCTAAAAGTCTCGCCATTGAAGGGAGTGCA
>MJHO01000411.1:0-41772 GCA_002076135.1 Xerophyta viscosa | reverse complement strand
CAAGACAATCGGTCCATGCGGGAACCGATGCAATAATGATCTTCCATCTAGCCATGGATCATGCCATAAAAAGGTGTGTTGGCCATCTCCGATACGAAATCTGATAAAGGGTAGAATATGATCTCTCAACTTAAGTATTTGGCGCCAACTCCAAGCGGTCCGACTAGAATAACGCACACGCCATATGGAAGTATTCCGAAGACGTGTTGCAAGTAAGTATCCATGAAACCCAAATAGAGCAAGAGTCTTTAGAAAGAATGCTCCATAGATGCCTCATTAGTAATCCTTTATTAATTGTAGCAATAGAGCGTATGCCAAGCCCGCCCTCACTCCTAGGTAGACATACATCAGCCCACCCTACTTTCGCATATCCACCATCATTATTTCCAGCCCATAAGTACTTCCGGATTTTGGATTCAAGCAGCCGTATAACACCCTTAGGTAATAGGAAGACCCCTGACCAATAGATATGAAGAGAACTCAAAACTGATTTAATAAGCTGAAGTCTACCTGCATAAGATAGAGATCTATGCAACCATGATCCAAGTTTCGTATCCATGCGCGTCAATATGGCTTAACATCAGCGATAGGTGAGCTTAGTGGTGATCAAAGGTATCCTAAATAACGCATTAGTAGGCGTCCCAACTGGAATCCCAAATGTTGGTAGATATCATCTTGTAAAGAAAGAGCACTAGCCGAAGTGAAGAAGTGGCTTTTATTGGGGTTCGCCCGAAGACCAGACAAATCAGCAAAGGTATTTAATCCTTGCTTAAAAGTATCAATGGAATGCATATCAGCCGCACAGAAAAGAAGTAAGTCATCTGCAAAACTCAGCATAAAAGTCCGCGTTGACTCACATCTCCAGTGATACCGAAATGAAGGATCGAAGTCAATAGAAGATCTCAGAATACCATATAACACCTCCATAGCCAATGTGAATAAATAAGGCGAAATTGGATCCCCTTGCCGAAGACCTCTAGCACCATAGAAGAAACCCTCTGCCTTGCCATTAATATTTATTGAAAAAGAGGATGTACTACAAGCACGATTCCAGTTGATAAATTTTGGATGAAAACGCATGCAACCCAACACAGCAACAAGAAAATCCCATTCAACCATATCATATGCTTTGGCAATATCAACTTTAAACGCACACCTACCAGGTAATGCCTTCTGATTATAACCATGGCAAAGTTTTTGTTGCTAGAAGGATACTTATAACTAAAAGCCCTCCCCGGAAAAAAGCAGTTTTGGGAGCAGTGAACAAGATCAGAGAGACAGTCTTTCATCCGATTTGCAATAATCTTAGAAATAACTTTGTATAACACATTACAACATGAGATTGGTCTAAATTCAGTTGCTTTACGAGGAGAGGGTACCTTTGGGATAAGAGTGATGAGTGTGGCAATTAATTCTCTTTAAGCCATACGACCAATTTTCAAAAATTGAGTACGGCATCGCCGTACCCTGATCCTGACTATTACCTCCATGCCTTCTTGAAGAATGCAGATGTGAAAACCATCTGCCCAGGCTGGCATTTACATTAGGAATAGAAACAATGGCAGCTTGTACTTCATCCTTCGTGACCGGCCAAACCATATCCTCCGCTTGAATTTGAGTAAGTGAAGACCGACATACTCATGAACATGTGCTGGAGTAACCTCGGTTGCATGCGTAGATTTCCCAAACAAATCAGCATAGAATTGAATAAGTTCCTCACGGATTCTACTTGGCTCATAGATCTCAATTCCATTTGAATCCTCAATCAAATTGATATGATTATGCACTCTTCTCATAGCCACTTTCTTAAAGAAAAACTTGGTGCATTGATCACCATCTTTAAGCCAATTTAATTTTGTCGTGGGCCAGTGCCATTGTTCCACTTTTAACAAAGCTTTGTAATAAAATGGTATTTCTACATAAGTCTCCAATCGAACTAGAGGCATCAACAGAGTAATGTGTTAATAAGTAGTTCCTGGCATACAGAAAGGAAATGATGAGCTTGCAGTAACATTACATTTCAATACCTTTGCTTTCCTAAATCGACGAGAGGGACTTCCAATGCTTTAATTTCTTCACATTGAGCTACATGGGAGTCCCAACAATACTATGCGCCATACCAGATTCCAACCAACTCCAGAAAACCCTGGTTTCGGAAGTCAAGAAACTTATCGAACCGGAAGTTGTCCCCTTTGGCCTTTGATCTATGCCAAATGTCAAAAGAAGAGGTGAGTGATCTGAAGTAAATGGTAATTCGCATCGATAAGATACATGAGGGTAATAGATCAGCCAACTAGGATTTGCAAGTATACGATCAAGTCTTCTCCAAATACCACGATCTCCATGTTGCCGATTATACCATGTGAAAAAGCTCCCAATCATCGGAAGAGTAATAAGATCCGTTGCTGCCACACATGCATTAAAGTCAGCAAGGTCATCCTCCTCAACCCGTCCTCCGCGTACCTCATTCTCATGTAGTACAGTATTAAAGTCTCCCATTACAATCCACGGAATATTGTAAGATGACGTAGCTTTCATAAGCAAGCTATCCCAAAGAATACGTCTCTCTTGAACTGTATGAAGTCCATATACCACCGAAGCCCGTATTACCTCCCGATCACCCAATGATGTAATTTGACAATGGATCACTTGATAGTTCATGTCTTCTATAGTAACAGATACAAATCTCGGATCCCATCCCAACCAAATACGATTACCCGGACCATCATCATAATCGTAATACCAATTCCAGGTGTCATTTATCCGAGAACTAATCATTTGAGCTTTTATAGATGCAACTCGAGTTTCTACAAGTCCTACAAACTTCAATTCATATTGTGATATTAGTGCTTGAACCGAGGTTGTGTGACCTAAAGAGTTAAGGCCACGAACATTCCAACAAAGAATTGGGATCATGAGACAATGATGTTGTGGATAGATTTATCAAGATGGCACATTTTATTCCATGCCATAAGACTAATGATGCTTCACATATTGCTAATTTGTTCTTTAAAGAAATTGTTAGACTGACATGCCTAGGACAATCATTTCTGATAGAGATGCAAACAAGTTATTTCTGGAAAACTCTGTGGTGTAAGTTAGGAACTAAACTACTTTTCTCGACAACTTGCCACCCACAGACTGATGGGCAGACTGAGGTTGTTAACAGAACGTTGTCTACTCTATTACGTGCTGTTATCAAGAGTAACATCAAAACATGGGAAAAATGTTTGACGCATGTTGAATTTGCCTATAACCGTAGTGTTCATTCTCCTGCTAAGTTTTCACCATTCGAAATTATTTATGAATTTAATCCTTTGACTCCTTTAGATCTTACCCCATTACCAACGTCTGAGCATGTAAACTTAGATGGAAAGAAGAAAGCTAAATTTTTTAAGCAGATACACGAGAAGGCAAGACTTAACATTGAACGAAGGACTGAGCAGGACGTTAAACAAGCCAATAAGCGGCGCTATAAGCTGAGTTTTGAACCCGGTGATTGGGTATGGCTGCATATGAGGAAAGAAAGATTCCCAGTGAAAAGACGATCTAAGTTGCTTCCCAAAGGCGATGGTTCCTTCCAAATTCTAGAGCGCATTAATGACAATGTCTACATGCTTGACTTACCAGGTGACTATAATGTAAGTGCCACTTTCAATGTTACTGACTTGTCTCCTTTTAATGTAGGTAACGATTTGAGAACAAATCCTTTTCAGAGGAAGGGAATGACGAGGACAAGAACACAAAGGACTCGATTGACACAAGGAACACTATCAAAGAGGACTCGGAGCGCATTCAAGTTCCAATTATATCTATTACAAGAGCTCGAGCTAGAAGATTCAAAAAATTACTTCATGGACTTATTCAAGGACTTTGGGCCGACGCAAATAAGAGCAAGCCCAAAGAACATAATCATGTCATGATGATCCAAATTTTAAAGCCTAACTACGGTTCAAGTTAGAGTTAGGGCACGTCTCGGCCAGGAGGATATCTTGTGAAATATTCTTAATTCGAATAAGCTAGTTTGTGGCCGAAAAATTCTCAATTCGGTTAATGAGATCCTAGGGCCGGCCACATGTGCTTCCCTAGATCTTATTTTCCTAGATTTCTTAGATTTTCTAGATTTCCTAAATTTCCTCTTTAAGGAAATTTCGGCCATAGGGTTTTATCGTAGGTTTTAAATCGACCAAACAAAGCCATTAGAGCCGGCCACCCCCCCTATGTACTCTATAAATATCCCTTTGGGGCATTAATGCAAATCAACTTGGTGTGTTCATTGTTGTGAGGTTTTAAGAAATCTCTTTGGTTCTTTTAGAACTCTAGGGCTTATCGGAGAGATCCGTGGTGTCCACCACCGGACTTATCAATCGAACTTCCCCGTAGTTGATTGTGGCGTCCAAGGCCATGTTCAAGTTCGTTACAACTAGTTGGGCCACACTCATCTTTATTCGGCCCAAATTGAAGTCAAGCAAGATAGTTATTATATTTCTCATTTGGCTAAAATATACATATGAGGAGAGGATAGTATTTAGCCATATGTTCAACATGCAACGCCGGACACATATTTACATGTTTATTACAAGATATTAAGATATTTCAAGATTTTCATGATATTCGAAGATCTTAAGATTTGTGAGATTTTTTCAAGATTTGAAGATATTCAAGATTTTCCAAAATCTCAAGATATTAGAGATATTCCAAGATCTGAAGATATTCAAGATATTCCAAGATCTCAAGATGTAAGAGATTTTCCAAGATTTCAAGATATTCAAGATTTTTCGAGATCTCAAGATATTGAAGATATTCCAAGATATGAAGATATTCAAGAATTTTCAAGATCTCAAGATATTGGAAATATTTCAAAATCCTAAAGATACTGAATATCTTTGAAGATATTGAAAATACTTGACAACACATTATGTATTAAAGGCTAGCTAAAGTTTGAGAATTTTGGTTTTAAGCTGGTTAGTTAGTTGGACTGACCTCCTTAAGGTTTGTTAGGGTTTGTTTAGCTTAAATTTAGCCACCCTTTGTTTTGACTCTCATAAAATTTTGGCTACCTAGGAAATTGTGCCACCCTAGCAAATCTCTTTAAGATTTTAGGAGATTTAGATAGATTTTATTTTCCTAGACTT
Organism: Xerophyta viscosa; assembly: GCA_002076135.1. NCBI lineage: Eukaryota > Viridiplantae > Streptophyta > Magnoliopsida > Pandanales > Velloziaceae > Xerophyta > Xerophyta viscosa. Next base: position 36,637 of record MJHO01000411.1, on the reverse strand, counting down.
TAGGAGATTTAGATTTTTATTTTATTCTCTAGGATTTAGGTTATTTGTAACTTATAAATACCCTTTTGAGGCATCAATGCAAACAACTTGTCTGTTCATTGTTATGAGGTTTAAGAAATCTCTTGGTTCCTTTAGACCTCTAGGACTTATCAAAGAGATCGGTGGCATCCACCACCGGACTTATCAATCGAACTTTTTCGTAGTCAATTGTGGCGTCCAAGACGTATACCGACGGTTCTTGCCTTTCTCTATAGGCAACGGGTCTAGGTGCAGCGTATTCCGAAGGTTCTTGCCTGCTTATAGGCAAGGTCAAGAAGCCAACCCACGGGAGTTATCAATAGAGTAGAATATCTTACGTAGTAGTTTTAGCCTGATTCTAGAAGTCTTGGGAACCTTCGACAATCAAATCGAAGGATTGGCGCAACAAGCGAATCGGAGCAAGTCGAGTACGGATTCCAGGAGCACCGAATCGCATCAATTAATCTCTTAGCCGTCTTGCTTTTCGAGAAAGAAACCCTAGCCGACTTGAAGAGCTTCTTTGCCGAATTTGAATAGGTTCCTAGCTTGAGCCGCAACTAGCTTCAATGACTTGGATCATCATGACATAGTTATATTCTTTGGGCTTAATCTTGCTTGCCTCGGCCCAAAGTCCTTGAATAAGTCCATGAACTGCTTCTTTGGATCTTCTAGCTCGAGCTTTTGTGATTGGTCCAACTGGAATTTGAACAACTCTGAGTTTTCTTTGGTTGCGCTCCTTGTGGCCTTCATGCTTATGTCCTCATCAAAACTGTTCATAGAACAATACTTTTTTGTTTTGGCTGACAACAATAAATAAATAAATAAATAAATACATACACAAAATTTCAGGAAAATAAAATTCAAAATACCGAATAACACACTTGATATAGATTCTAAGCTCTGATATCATATGATGTGATGTGGGGGTTGTGATCATTCGCCTTGTTGCTAATGTGATCCCGACTTGCTTCGACTCACTTGCAGCGAATTCCCTTCTATATGGTTATCGAAAGGGCTCCGATGTTGACTAGAACCATGTTGACTTCTACATCTAAGATTACTCCTGTGGGGGTTGGCTCCGAGACCCCTTGCCTATAAGAAGATAAAAACTTTGGAATACGCCATGCTCCTCGACCCGTTACCTATAAAGAGGTAAGAATTTTGGAATACACCTTTGGACGCCACAATCGATTACGGGGATCGTTTACTAAGTCAGTAGTGGACGCCACGAATCTCAATAAGTCGTAAAGTTCCCAAATAACCCAAAGAGGTCTCTAATCATCACAAGATTGAACTCACCAAGTTCTTTTTATTGATGCCCTCAAAGTAGTATTTGAATGATACAAATAATTTATATCCTGGAGAATTAAATAAATTGTAGGAAATAAAATCTACCCTAAATCTCCTAAGATCTCAAAGAGATTTACTAGGGTGGCACAAATCCCGAAATTATGAGAGAATCAAACAAAGAGTGGTCAAATTTAAGCAAAATAAACCCTAACAAACCTTAAAGAGGCCAGCCAAACTAACTAACTTAAAACTAAAATTAACAAGCGTTGGCTGGTCCTTAATGCTAGGCCTGAACATTACCGGAATTTACCCGAAAAACTGACCTGAACTAATCCGAATGATGCGAACCCCGTTGAACTCGTCGCGAAACCCAACAACAATAATATGGATAGAAGCCCGAATCGTCCAAGACAAATATTTCAATGGATGGAATATTGACCCTATAGGTATATCGACCTAAAAACCAATATTATAAAAACATGAAAAGTAGAGAATATTGACCGCGTAGCTATAAAGAGCTAGAAACCAGTATTATAAGAAGCTTAAAAACTACAAGTAATTAACTTGCAACCATTGAAGCATAAGTTCGACAAGGACAAATAGGATAAAATCTCTCATGTAGGTTTTGATAGTTGCTGAATTATCATCTGAAAATTAACCTAAGGAAGAGCTTATATAATGCTCTTGTAATCTGAAGACAATTAAAAAAAGGCACAAGTTCCTAAAATTGGAAAAGAGAAACTATTAATAAGTCATTTAATGCTTGGGTTGGGATTTGGCAATCCATGAATGCTTGGTTGGAATTCGGCAATCCATTAATGCTTACTTGCAATTTGGCCAAAAGTTGGTGGGCATATTCTAGAAGGCGAACCAGATTTGAAGTAATTGAAGTCTTCTTTTAATGCCCCGATGTGAACTCATGAGGTCCAGCAATTTTGATGACCAAAATCAGCCCCGAGTCAACTTGTTCGTCTCTCGAACTACATGCTTCTTCCTGAATATGTGCCCATAAGTTTTGCAAGGCTTGCTCCAATCTCTTGGCACGTGCTCTGGTGACCGGTCCGGTAGAAATATGCAACTTGTCCTCGTGCTCAAAGTTAGCTCAAACTTGGAGTTTGTCTCCACGAGATGGTCCGTATCGTTCCCCCCTTCTTCAAAAGGATTCGTCCTCGAATATGCACCCACATCAAAGGGAGAAAGATCATAAACATTGAATGTAGAATTCACCTCGAATATGCACCCGGCAAATCAAGCTTGTATGCATTGTCATTAATCTTTTCTAAGACTTGGAATGGTCCATCTCCTCGGATTTAACTTTGATTTTCTTTGGCTTGGAAACCACTCCTTCATGAAAAGAATCCAAACCCAATCTCCTGGTTTGAAGACGACATGCTTTCTTGCCTGGTTGGCTCAAGTAGCAGCTTGCTCGTTCTTCTACAAGATGTGTTCCCTTGCTTCTGCATGGATCGCCTTCACCAATTCTGCCTTACGCTTTCCATCAAGGCTAACAACACCAATAGGCGATGGAGATAAATCCAATAGGGCAAGTGGATTAAAGCCATAAACAATCTCAAAGGGAGAAAACTTAGTAGAAGAATGCATGACCCCGATTATATGCAAACTCAATGAATGGAATGCAATCTTCCCAAGTTTTCAAGTTCCTTTTAATAACAGCTCGCAACAAGTTCTTAACATTCGAATCACAACATCTGTTTGCCCATCAGTTTGTTGGTGGCAAGTGGTAGAAAACAGAGTTTTGTTCCCAATTTTCCCCACAAAACACGTCAAAAGTGACTTAGGAAACATCATGATCACTTACAATGGTTCTAGGAATGCCATGCAAATGCACTACTTCCCTAAAGAAAAGATCTGCAACATGAGTAGCATCATCCATCTTCTTCAAGGAAAAAAATGAGCCACTCTTCAAATCAATCTTAGAAAATATAGTGGAACAATACAATTCATCAAGCATATCATCCAATCTAGGAATAGGATAGCGATACTTTACCGTTGATTTATTCACTGCTCGACAATCCACACATATCCACCATATGCTATCTTTCTTGGGAACTAGCAACACAGGCACAGAACATGGACTCATGCTCTATCGAACATAGCCCTTGGTCAATAACTCATCGACTTGCTTTTGGAGTTCCTTCGCTTCTTCGGGGTTACACCGATATGCTGGTCGGTTTGGAATGGTTGCTCCCGGGATGAAATCACTTTGATGTTCGATCCCACAGATTGGTGGCAATCCCGGTGGCATCTTCTCAGGAAAAACATCGTCAAACTCCTAAAAAAGAGAAACCACAACACTAGGCAAAGATGAGTTAAAATTAGTGGGTAAGTAGGTCTCCTTGTACAAGAATAATATCATTGGCCTTTCTTCCTTTCTAACACTCTAATTCTCTTTCTTTTGTGAAGAAACTCATTTTCTTCCCCTATTTTCTTTTCAAGGCTGAACTCTCATATTTTTCTTTCTTTTCACTCTCTTTCTCACTTTTCTCTCGACTTTGTTTTTTTTTTCATTTTACTCTCTTTTTCTTTTGATTCAGCCACTCTCTCACTTTCCTTGGAACGCTCGGCAATGGACTACTTGATTTGGAGTTGCTCTTCGAACATTTGATGTGGTAGCAGCTGTGCAAGTGTTACACTTCGATTATCCTTTGTGAAGCTATACCGATTCTTGTACCCAGCATGTATAGCCTTTCGATCAAATTGCTATGGCCTCCCGAGTAACAAATGGCTGGCTTCATAGGAACTACATCACACAAAACTTCATCATGGTACTTCCCAATAGAGAATGAGATCAACACTTATTTTGTCACTTTCAATTCACCACTCTCATTCAACCACTGAAGTCTATATAGCCTCGGAACCTTTTGAGTGCTCAAACCAAGCTTCTCCAATATCAACTTGCTTGCCACATTCACAGTGCTTCCTCCATCAATAATCAGTCCACATACTCGATCCTTCACGTGGCACCGTAGTACATGATGTTCTCTCTTTATAGCCCATCACCATCTTCTTTGGCTTGCACATGTAGAGCTCTCAAAACAACAAGAGTTTGACTTGATACAGCATGTTCCACATCATCGGCATCTTCAAGTGATGGCATAGAGTCTGCGTCACTCACATGCTCATCCGCACTTTCAATCTCCCCATTATCTAACATAATCATGGCTCTCTTTTTCGGGCATTGAGAAGCATACCAGAACCCAAACAACGAAAGCGCTTTATATCACGATTTCTTTGAGGTTAGGAAGAATAATTACCCTTCTCCTTAGAATCAAATGATGGCTTGGCTGCAGCCTTGTCTCCCTTGGCCTTCTCCTCTTGCTTCGAACTGGCCCATTTGCATCCAGCCCCTTCAAACTTGGATGTCCACTTCGAATTCGAATTAGAGGATTCGAATCTGGATGATGATCGTCTCCCCTTCTTGAGCTGCTTCTCAACCTTTATAGCCATGTGTACCACTTCTTCAAGCTCCACATAATGGTGCAGCTCCACAACATTGGAAATCTCCCGATTAAATCCACAAATGAACCGAGCCATGGTTGCCTCTCGGTCCTCCTCAACATTGGCACAAATCATGGCAATCTCCATCTCCTTGTGCTACTTCTCCACGGTCTTAGACCCTTGCTTAAGACTTTGCAGCTTCAAATGTAAATCTCGGTAGTAATGGAATGGGACAAACCTCCTCCGCATGACAGCTTTCATGTCCTCCCAATTGTCGATGGGTCGCTCCCCACTTCGGCGTCTACTCACCGTCAGTTGATCCCACCAAACTATAGCATAGTCGGTGAATGCCACAGCTGCAAGCTTCACCTTCTTCTCTTCTAAGTAGTTGTGACCATCAAAAACCAGCTCAACCTTCCTTTCCCATTCGATGTAAACATCGGGATCGTTCCTGCCTTGGAATGGAGGAATGGTCAACTTGATGGAACCTGTATTACGATCAATGTTATCCCTTTCTTGGCGCCTCCCACGCGCTTGCCATGGTCTCTCAGCCCTTGCTTCTCGAGCACTTCTCATTGTGGCAGTGGAAAACACATCATCTTCATTATCATAGGATCCCTCCTCGTGGTCATCAAAAGGATCAATAGTAGGTGCTGGTTGTCGGTTATTATTCCTCCTTGGTCGCTGATTGGGAGCTTGTCACAACTGGTCAATCCGTTCATCATGTCTCCCCAACTGGGTCATTGATCGTATTGAGCACCATGTTCATTCGCTCAAATTGTTGTTGCATAGCCCGAATGACAATGCTCTGATCAGGCCCTCCACTACATTGTTCAAGTCCCCTGCTATTTTCTTATGACATGTTGAAACCTGCAAGGAAATTGTTAGAATAAAATACCTCACAATCACTCCCTCACGTATTTACCCTTAAGTCAATGTCACACAAACTCTTGTACATCACTCAATATAATGGCTTTTACCCTCTGATGATCTCAGCCGCTCTTGCCTTTTCCCTCTCGTAGATTTCTCCTCAAAGTTCTGGAGGAACTAAGCAATCTGATTCCAAGCCCTTGAGGAAATTACTTGTTCGTTCAAGCTACTTATAATATCAGTTCCTTATAGCAAAGAAGTAAAGTGATACGGATGGACAAGAGATATATACGAAAGAAATGAGCCCGGACACAATTACTAATGGATCGACACAAGTATGATCAAAGGAAGCGGAACTGGAGAACAACTTCGGCAGATCAACTTAAAAACAACTCAACAAATCAATCGATTTGCCAATCTAATTCACCAAAGACCAACTATAATGCAAAGATATCAAATCGTTCAATATATTCTTCACCCATTTCAGATCTCCTTTTTTTTTCTATACATTTCTTTTCTTTTCAGATCTGAAAATAAAGGATGATTAGATCAAAGAAACAAAGGGATAGATCTGAAAATTCCAGAATGATGAACAAGGAAAAAATAAGGATAGATGAAACCTCGATTTGGAGCCTAAGCTCTAATACCAAATGATGCGAACCTCGTTAAACTCGTCATGGAACCCAGTAACAATAATATGGATAGAACCGAATCGTCCAAGACAGCGATTTCGATGGATGGAATATTGACCCTGTAGGTATATTGACCTAGAAACCAATATTATAAAAATGTGAAAAAGTAGAGAATATTGACCCTGTAGCTATAAAGAGTTAGAAACCAATATTATAAGAAGCTTAAAAACTACAAGTAATCGACTTGCAACCCTTGAAGCATAAGTTCGACAAGAACAAATAGAAGAAAATCTCTCACATAAGTTTTGATAGTTGATGAATTATGACCTGGAAATTAAATTAAGGAAGAGCTTATATAATACTCTTGTAATTTGAAGACAATTAAGGAAAAGCACAAGTTCCTAACATATGAAAAGAGAAAACATTAATAAGTCATTTAATACTTGGTTGGAAGTTGGCAATCCATTTATGCTTGGTTTGAATCGGCAATCCATTAATGCTTGCTTGGAATTCGACAATCTATTAATACTTGCTTGAAATTCGGCCAAAAGTTGGTGGGCATCTTCTAGAAGGCATTCCAACCAGATTTGAAGTAATCGAAGTCTTCTTTTAATGCCCGGATGTGAAGTAATGAGGTCCAGCACTTTTGATGACCAGAAATCAGCCCTAAGTCGACTTGTTCGTCTCTTGAACTACATGCTTCTTTCCGAATATGCATCCATAAGTTTTGCATGGCTTGCTCCAACTTTTGGCACGTGCTCTGGTGACCGGTCCGGTAGAAATATGCAACTTGTCCTCGTGCTCGGAGTCTGGCTCAAACTTGGAGTTTGTCTCCACGGGATGGTCCCTATCACCGAATAAAGTCAAAATTTCGGGTTCAGGTCGGGTTGTGTTCGGGTCAGGTTGATAAATTCAGAATTTCGGGTAAACATGTTCGTTTCGGGTTTGGCAGTTAAAGTTCGGTTCGGGTCGGGTTAGACCTAATATCCATTGCCGTATAATAAATGATAAATCCAGCGCCTGCCTGCCTAGTGGATTTGTTTGGGGATTTATTCGATGGAATCATGATCGTTGAGCCGAATAGGTGTTGTAACTTGTGAGTTGGGACTCCATCATGACCGTTGATATTTGATAAAGTTTCTAGAATCTTGAAGTGGAAATTTTCGGGTTTAGAAATTCCCCTTCATCATTTCTTCTCCGTGGCGCCTCTTGAGCTTCTTCTCGATTTCTAGTCTTCGACAGCCCTAAGACTAAATCAAAACCAATGGTCACCTCTCTTCGGAGTCTTGACCATCCCTCCCAAATCTCGTTCTCCTGTCCGTTGCTCGTCGCCGTCGACGACTACCGGCATAGCGTGTCTTAAGGTATTTTTTTTCAAAAATTTGTTGGTTAAAATATTTTGTTCCCCGTGCACTTTTTGTTTAAATATTGCTAATTTTGTTGTTTTTGAACAATTTTTAGAAGAAATTATATTTTTAATCTTTATAGCAATAACGGTTATAATAACTTTCTTGGGACGTGTATTCTGATCACCATTAAACTTGCAATTGTTCATCTGATCATAAAATGTGTATTCAAAATCTCAGATCGTCTCTTCATCTGCAATTTCATCGTGATTGGCAACCAATATGAAAGTTGTATTCTAATACTTGTTTTTTTTACACGTACTTTGAACTTTCATCAACTTGTTGTATTCCGATCACCATAAAACTTGCATAAATGTGATGGTCTATTCACTAAATGCATAAATGTGCTTTAAACATACATGGATTTACTGTTCAGTATTCTAAAACTATGATGCGCAATGACGATAAACACTATAGCTTTAATAATCTAGGTTTTAATGAACACTCGTAATTTTCGAAACTTGCTCATATTTCTTAAGTTGTCAATGTAATTTTGTTCCATATCAAATGGCCGACAAATATGCTCAACCGATGCAAATGCTACCTGTGGAGTTGACAGTGGAGTCTCAATACCAAGTTCCAATCCTCAGTCGTCATCTCAATCGCCAACAGCTAGTTTTCAAGCTGCACCTTCTACTGCTACTAATACTACCTGTTCTACGCGGATCAAGAAGAGAAAAGTGATGAAGAAAAGTGCTGAGGTTTGGATGCATTTCACCCAGGAGACGGATGAAGTAACCTACAAGGTCACAGCTACATGCAACTATAGTGGTCAGGTATACACTACAAACTCTAGAATTGGTACCACTAGTATGAAAAACAATTTAAAGAAGTGTTCTAAGTATGAATGTAGTGAACGTAACAAGCCTAATCTCAAGCAATTGGAGCTAATTTTGCAGCCGGTTTCTAGCTCTAACCAATCAGTTAATGAGCTAAAACCATAGAAGTATGACGAAATAGCTTGTAAAAAGTCTTTGGCGGAGATGAACTGTCATTTAGAGTTGTCAAGAATGACAAATTTAAGAAGTTTTGTCATTCTATGCTAGCCCAATGAGTTCTTCACGTTTACTGTAGCGCAAGACTGTTATGAGCATTTTATAAAAGAAACAAAAAAATTGAAGAATTGGATGAGATTTTATTGTAGTAGCATTTCTATTACTACTAATGGATGGACTTCAATTCAAAATATTAGTTACATGGTCATTACTAGTCATTTTATTGATGAGTGGAGGTTGAATAAGAAACTTTTGAATTTTTGCCCTATCATTAGGCATACGGGTAAAGCTGCTGCTCTTGCTATTGAATAATGCTTGCGTAAATGGGGTATTGAGAAGGTGATGGCCATCACAGTCGATAACGCAAGTTACAGATCATTGAGGAAAAATATGCCTGAAAAGACTTTTATTCTTAAAGGCCAGTATCTACATGTTAGATGTGTTCCCATTCTAAACTTGATTGTGAAAGATGGTTTGAATTGATTGATGAATCAGTTGAGCGCATTAGATAAGCAGTCAAGTATATTAGGCAATCACCCATCAAGCTATTAATGATAGTAACTTCATCATGGCTATGCTCAAAAGTCCTGAACATGGTAAACTAACTAAAGTCGATTGGGCCAGTGTAAGAATTCTAATTCAATTGCTCGAACAGTTTGAGGAGTTGACAACTAACGTATCGGCATCTTATTACACCACCAGTAACTTATCTACACAATATTTTCTCATGTGCTTTTGTGTTACAAGATTGGTGCAGTGATAAGAATACTAGTGTTGACCTTCGAGAAGTGAGCAAAGTTATGAAGATAAGGTGGGATAAGTACTAGGGAGACCCTAAGAAAATGAATGTTTTGATTTTTTTTTTTTTTGGTGCATTCTTTGATCCTCGATACAAAATGAAGTTTCTGAAATTTGCTATAGATATTATGTATACCATGGACAAGGCAAAAAATTATCTCGGATAATGTCGTGAAAGTCCTTTATTCAATGTATGAGAAGTATAGTGGTTGTGGTCCTTGTGGAAGTGTTGATAATAGTCAAAAGGCTATTGGTGGCTCTAGGCATTCGAGTGTTACCGAGCAACCACGGGGTTTAGCAGATATGCTGTTTATACAACATCTTGATGAAAGTTCTTGAAAAAATCAAACCGAGTTAGATGAGTATATGGCGGAGGCACTCTTGAAGGTTAAGAAGGATCTCGATATTCTCAATTGGTGGAAAAGTAATAGTATTAGATATTTCCAATTCTCGCACTTATAGCACGTGATATCTTGGCATTTCCGATTAGTAAAGTAGCGTCTGAGTATGCTTTTAGTACTGGACGTCGTATACTCGATCCATTTAAGAGCTCTTTGACTCCTATAGTTGTGGAAGGACTTATATGTGTACAAGATTGGATGAACGGACTGATATATCGGAATTACAACAAGAAGAAGCCGATATACTGAACAATGGTTAGTGATCAATACTTGTCTTATATAATACTTGTTCATTATATTTTCATGAATTTGATTTTTTTTTTTTCTTGCATTACAGATCTGCAGAACGTTGAAGATGCACCAAGCATTATTGAAGTACCGATATATATATTGAGGAAGATGATGAAGAACAAGAAGATTGACTGTTAAATGAGTTTAGTCAAAAGATATAACTTGCAGCTGAATACCGACTTTTGTATATTTATAATTTGCTTATGTTTATGTAGCTTATTGTTGTTCCAGCTGCTGGCGGACAGTGGACTTGCGATTTATAGCTTGCAGATGAAAAATGTAGCAGCTGGTTGATGACTTGCTGGACATGCAAATGATGTTGCAAAGTTGCAATTTGTAACTTTTAAATTGTTGGAGTTGAATTTGGACTTGTTATTTGGATTTGAGGACTTGTTATTTAAAGTTGTGCATGACTGACTGTTTGTTATTTTTAAGTTGTTAATGGTACTGTGTAATTCATATAGATTGTGAAACTATCTGTTATTTTGAAGTTGTGGCCTGGTTGGTACTTTGTAATTTATATATTGTTGTTGTAGCTGTGCTATGTGGTTGTGCTTCACATCTCATATATAGTTGTGCTATATGATTGTGCTTTAGAACTATATATTTAATTTTTCAAGTAAGATCTCAAGGATCTTGATATTACTTAATTTTGTGACCAAAGTTATATTATAAGTCATGGGCCAGTTAGAGAATTTGATATTGTGCGTATTGAGCTTAGTTTATATGTTGTTTCTACACGTACGCTTAGCTATGTTAGATTAGGCTTACATTGCATAAATTCGAGTCAATTGAACAACCCCGAACCGACCAGAATTTCGTCGGTTCGGGTCCGTGTCAAAATTTCGGTTTGGGTCGGGTTGACCCGAATGTTTAGCCCTACTTAATGCATTATCAGTTGCCAATGATCTTCAACATTTTCAAAGATGTTCAGTATCTTCAAGATCTTGGCAAATCCTGATTGTAATATCTCCAAATCTTGAGATTTTGAAATATCTTGAATATCTTCAAATTTTGGAATATCTCCAATATCTTGAGATCTTAAAATATCTGATATCTTCGAATATCTCCAATATATTGAAATCGTGGAATATAGTGGAGATCTTGGAGTAATTTGAATATCATGCATTTGAGAATACTCCAAAATATCTCGATACCTTTGGGATGGCCCAAATACTCTGGTTTTACCCGTTAAGTATGTATGTGGTCCATCTAGCTTGTGCTTCTGTGAGTAATCCAATTGGCTCTTGAACATACTCCTTGATTTCGTTGATCACACCGAACGTGCTTGCATCACGCTCGGCACGGAAAACCTTGATCCTAGAGTAAGTTAGTTGGCGTACAACTTGCTCAAAATAGAATGTATGGACAAAAAAGAGGAGCCAAGTTAAATGAGAAAGTATGCTCCTATACCAATTCAAAGTGTCAAAGTAGTGGATCATCTTTTGGTTCTTCAAATGATACATGTGGTTGGGTGTTGTGTAAAAGACATCATGTTGTAAATCAAAAGGATGAAAAATGAATCACAAGAAAGGATTGGTCAAAACCGAATTTGACAAAATATTTGAATGGGAAGAATCCAAAGATTTTGATATATTACTTTGGCGGCGACTCCATGTTCCTAGGTTTTCCATTATCGCTCGCTTAGCTCGTGATGTACTGGCAATGGCCATATCTACTATTGCTTATGAGTCTGCATTTAGTTCGGAAAGATGCCATTTGAATTTTTTTTTTTCAGAAGCTCGTTAGCCCGCGGTGATTAATAATTAATTTAGTTAGCAGTTTTGGTTTTCTTAATAATTATTCTGCTAGTAATTTTCATTTACTTTTCTTTGTGTTCATGTTAAAGAATAAGTCGTACAAGCTCTTATGTGTGCTCAAGACTGGCTACGAGCATCACCACATTATCAATTTGGTAGAAAATCTTAATGAGTTGGAACAAGTTGAATATGTTGCATATTTTATCAAGTTATTGCTTTCTGAAGTTAAGTACATAACCTATTATTCGTTCCTTTGATGTTTTCTGAAATTTATAGTTATGCTGGCGAACAATATTGATAGTATCATTGATATTTGAGGAGTCTAATACTACACATTCACAAGCCAATTTTTGCTATCAAATGTATGTACACAAGAAATTGCTGGATTGAAATCACTTGATTAACGCAAGAGGAGCTGGACTGGAATCACTGGATTAATGCTTGTTGGAATCACTTGATAAATGCTTGCTAAAGTTGTAAATGCTTGCCGTAAATAACAAGAACATGCTAATGTTATCAAGACAGCAATGCTATTGATGGTTGTTGGCACTTGCTATAGCTGTTAAATGATGCACACAATTAGATATCATTTTTAGCCTAATTAAGGTCACGCACTGTGACCTACAACGTCGTTTTCCTCGAAGACGATGAACAGTAGTTATAAAAAAAAAAGAAAACTGGAACCATCTGCTCGGCACCTTTCGGGTGGCATGAAGCCGCCCGAAACGTCAAACCATGTTTTTAGGTTTGAATATAGAACAACCTGTAGTTAATGTTTGTTGTTTATGTTTGATTTTGTATGTTTGGATGTTTGTATTTTGGTATTTTATTAAGCTTGTATGTTTGCTGTTGAAAATTCTGAATGGTTTGTGAATTTATTTTTGATGCTTGCTTTTAAGAAACAAAAAGGCAGCTGAGCCAGTCCGACTGGTCCAATTTTCGGACCAATCTAGTCTACACTAGTTACATTTCAGTAGGGTGGCGGTCTAGCAATGACTCCAACTTGGATCTTCTGTCCGATCCGGTCCGAATGAAGAATGCTACCCGTCGGAGTTATATTCCGTATTAAAATAATTGGGACCTTACATTACCCAATAACAGTTGCATGTAAAAGCTATCATATAGCGTAGGCTAGATTTGAAAGTGACCAAAGACAAGCACGATATTAGCTTTAGACGGTTGGCAGGCCTTATTTATCTCTCAACAAAAAATTAAATAAAATAGAAATACTGGCGGAAGTTTAAGCTCCATTTATTAGGTCCACGAGCTGCCGTTTTTTTTTTTTTTTTGTCTAACTAGCAGAGACACCCTTTTAATTTAAGACTGATTTTTCAAGTTAATTTTTTAGAAGGCATATCTTTTGCTTGCATTGGTAGCAGATTTAGTCATGATCTTACCTGCAGAATATGTTCTCAGCCAAGAATAAAGTGAATGGAAAGTAGGAAACCAAACTTAATTGTAAAATCAGGATCCTCGAAAATGTTTGCCTCAACCGACCAATTTAAACCTCCATCAAGGTCACAACAGCGATAGGAATCTAGCTATGGCCGCCCCCAATACAAATGAAAATTTCCGTGTGACCTGGCTATGAATTGGTGCATCCTTTTCAGGATAAGCATGCATCCAAAACTAAACTTGTACAGTTCAATTGTGTATACTTGTTCAGCAACAATTAGTCTCTTTACTGTACTGCTTGAATTAAGTTTTACAATTAACGTTTGAGTTGCAAGCTCTATCTGTAATCTAGTTTCTTGGCAAACAAAATTAGAAATAGTTCTGCAACCTCCATCCAGCATGAACTTTGCACCTTTTCAAGACAATGCCAAGAATTCAACAGCATAACAGACATTTGAGCACATCTGTCGGCTGGTTGTAAAGGAGACAACCCTTTAAGGGTGTTATCTACATAGGAAAGAGTTGATCAACTTTAAAGGAGATAAATAATTTTGACATGTATCTATAAGAAAATTCCAGGCTACATATGTTGGGACATAGATAGGTGAACATTTCTTAGGGCATTTTGCAGATGCCAATCGATCCATTTCATCTCGCACATTTAGGAGGATATAGTTCCCACAATGCAACTGTTGTATCCTCGGAACAGGAAGCCATGAGCTTGCAGTCATTAGAGAATGTCACCGAATTACACTACAAAAGAAAGTGATATTAGAAAATAACGTTTCTCACAATAACTATCTTATGGTATATTTTTATAGCTTGGCGTTAAAGACAAGTAGAACATGACGTCCTTAAATGGTATTATCCAAAGACCTGCAACATTGTAAAAGAAGTAGAAAGAAATAGACTTCGCTTACAAATATTTTCACCTTCTGCGAATAAAGATGTGTTTCCGTTTTTTCTCCTGAAACTCGGGTGATATGCATGATGCAACTAAAACCTGTCCTTAACTAGTCCTATGCTACTTCATAATCAGGAAGGCCCAATACTAGAATCTATGACAAACTTTTTGACTAAGAAAAGAGACGGAGAGAGCACCAGGTTTACCGAACAAATATTGAAAACAAATACACACTATGCAAGCGTAGTAAGATATCAACCTTGCAATACTATAAGAACTTCAAAAGGTAAAACAGCAAGTCTACTTGCAACTTATGTTCTAACATCTAAAGCACTAGACAGTGCCTCAGTACTTGAAGCATCAAGCGCAAGAGCAGTGATAAAACTTATCAATTACGGATAATACAGTGAAATAACAAAATCTGAGCAGGAAGATCAGTTACGATGCATAAAAACGTATTACATACAGGCAGCCGCTAGCTATTTAAGAAAACAAAGAAAAAACATATCAGATTAGATGCTTACTTAACCACTGTTTAGCTGATTCAATTCATAACATAAAGACTATAAAGATCAGCATTGTTTTAAATGGATATGAAGAAGTAATATCAGATATATCTGCATTGCTTACTGAACCACTGTGATACTTCAATATTGCAAGAGCACTCCCTTTATGGTAATTGTATACTCGAATCCTGCCACATAAATCGAAATACATGATTCTGACCTAAAAAAAGAAAAGCAAAATGCATGATGCAATTAAAAGCCCAACCATTCCGGAAGTGGAAAACAGAAATATTAATAACAAATGAATATCTTCGACATATTCATTTCTTAAACTTGCCATAAGAAAATGGTAATTTTTGAATCTGCGCTTGCCTGAACAAGAGGTAGATACCACCTAGAAATGTATTTGTGATATTTTCCAAGACATAAGTAAAATAAGCTTTTCTCCGAAAATAGAAATTTTAAACGTGGTTATGTTATGAACCGACTCGGATCGGCTCACTTCGGCGGCCCGAACGAGGCGAAGATAGACACCGGCGGTCAGGTGGCAGCTCTACAATCTAATTCTACAACTAAAATATATAAAATGACTAATTTTCTTCCATAATTCAAAGCAGGTTTACATTGTCTATTTATAGAGGATATCTCTCTAAACTCTACCATATATTTCTCCTAAGTATTTCCTAATAAAAATATCCAAATTCATATTCCACTATAAATATTTTTCCTTCTCAAATTCCTATTACAGATATGCCTATAAAAAACTATTCCTAATCGAACTTGATCCGTGATCCGTGTCTTCATGCGACTCGAACCCTTTAATTCCGTACATAACATTCCACCCTCTTGGAAGGCAAAACCTTCCCTCAGGTTGCATTACTGAAGCACCGAGGAAGAACTGATTTCGTCCGAACACCAAAATAATATGTTGATGAACTTGCAGCGGGTTAAATGTGAAATAAGGGGTGGGAAATTTTATAATAACATATAACAATGCCAGTACTTGTCCAATCATCAAAGAGGGATTCTCTCCGAGTAACTCAATAGTCATGAAAAATTTCCACTGTCGCACAAACTCAAAGAACAAGACTAATCGATAAGTAAAGAGAAGCGAGGTGCAGTGATTGCTTGCTCTTTTCAGCTCTCCTTGAAAATCGTCTTTGAGACCGTCAATAAATATGTTAATAACGTGTTATTTGGACTCAAATTTTATGTCAGCCTTATGTTTCGAAAACTCAATCTAATATTACGCCACGGAGTCTTCTTGCCGAATAGTTCGAAGTTCTTGAAGGCACACATTATTCCTTTCGACATCTTGTTGCTCAACCAATTTTCTCAAGAGTTTTTCATTGTCTTTAAACATTTCTTCTAATTTGTTTTGTAGTTTCTCACATATAGTAGATAGGAAATCATGAAGCTGATATGTCGTATGAGATACTAGCTGCACGTGATGCTGAGTATCTTGCAGTTGTGATGTATGAAATTCTGAAGGAGAATCATAGCTCTGTGGTGATGGTGATTGATTGTAACCCCACTGCGGCGGTAAGTAAACATATGGTGATGAGTAAGCACACCAATATAGTGGAGATAACTGCTGGTAATAAGTCTGCGGATGTTTTGGTGGCAATAGATAAGAAGCATAGGATGGATGCCGGTGCGATGAGTGTGTAGGTTGTAGTATGTCCCAATATGATGGTGAGTGAATCGACAACAGCTTCGGCGAGGGTGGATCGTTGGCTCTGATACCAATTTGTTATGAACCGACTCGGATTGGCTCACGTCGACGGCCCGGACGTGTCGAAGATAGACACCGGCGGCCCGGTGGCAGCTATACAATCTAATTCTACAACTAAAATATATAAAATGACTACTTTTCTTCCACAAGCTTCGACACTCCACTAGCTTCGACCATTTGCTCGGTAGTTAAGTCTTCGGAGAGCATACTTGCATGAGGACTTGGTTCCTCCTTCCTAAGCAAAAGCGTCAAGTGTCGATTGCTTACATTCACCATCTTCTTCACTTGCCCAACCGTAGTCATCTAAACCTCCGTTTTGGTAGCTTTAACGTAGAACCTCTCTCCCATCTTTGGTTAAGCAATATCTTTGTTGGCGTCGATAGAATACCACGTATTGATCCCAATGTTGTTAAAGGCGCGCCTAGGCACGCCACTTGAATGGGCGCCCGCCTTGAACCAAGCGAGGCGCCCATTCAAAAGGCGACGCCTTGGTGCGCCTTGGCGCTTGGCGCACGGGCGCGCCTTGGCGCGCCTTGTAAACAGGTGCTGCAGTTTGAAATTAAAAGCCACTGGGCCTGTTATGTAAGGTTTAAAGCCCAAGTAGCGAGTTAAATGAGCCCGTTTGTATGGTATAAGCCCAATACAGTGAGCTGAATCAGCAACAATAAAAAAAAAAAACCCTAATCAGAGCCTTGCCTCTCAACACGGGAAAGAGAAGGCAGCTCCTGCGCGGGAAAGAGAAAGCCGACGAACCGCTTGAAGGAGACGAATCAAACAACAAATCCAGCAGACTGCAGCAAGGAGGAGGAGGAGGAGAAGAAGAAGACGAATCAAACCTCTGGTCCAACAATCCACAGGTTAGCTTCTTTTCTTTTTTCCCCTAATTTCCTTCTTCTTTTTTCAGTTTTTGCTTCCCTTCTCTATAGTCCTTATTCTCGGTGAAGCTCGGTCTCATTGTATGATCACCTTATTCTTTCTCCTGATTGTTCTGAATCGCTGTTTTCTTAGCATTTTTTTTTTATTTTTTTAAAAGAATGAGACATTCCATCTTCTTTTTCTTTTAAATTTAAACCTGTACTGTTCGGATCTTTTTTTTTTTTAAGGATTGCTTTAGTTACTTCTATTATGTTGTTTTGTGAGGCTTAACGTTAAGATGGTAATAGGCTTAACGTTTAACTGAGATTTTATTTTATTTTTTTTACTTTATGCTTCTTTAATTCATTGAGCTTGCTATAATAGGTTATTTGTCTCCGCACGTGCACAAGTTTAATAATTTAATTTAGCGTAAATACTCTAAAATGTATCTCTTCTATTAATTTGGCCGCTAAATGTCATCATGAACCTTCAAAATATTATACTGCATTACTGTGTATGATGTGTTACTCATCATAGGTCCTATTTCCTTTGTGTTTTAAATATTTAATATCAATGCCTGAATCCTGATTTGTGTGCTCAGTCTTAAATGATGGATTTTGTGGTTGTCCAGTTGTCCTCAAGATGTTTTACATACTTTATGTTCATATATATTGTAATTCTTTTACTGAATTTGTTGTCTCACTAAATTTTTTATAATGTATTTTGCAGTTATTAGCATAATGAGTAACGAAGATAGTACACTTGCATTGTCAAAGCCCCGAAATTCTGATGATCCTGGATGGGCACATGTAACTCGAGTACATGCGAATAATATCAATGATCTTAGATGCAACTATTGTCAAACAATTACTCGAGGAGGTATATCTCGTGCGAAACAACATATTGTTGGAGGATTTCGAAATACAAAACAATGTACAAAATGTCCAGCACATGTTCGCAAAGCAATAAGGGATTTCATGGAGAAGAAAGCGGCGGAAAAATTATACAAGGGAAGATTACCCGATTTTGATCAAATAGAGAATTTGGGCGATGATGAAGATGAGGAAGATCTTGGATCGTCTACTAAAAGGGCCCCTACTCAATTATCGGGAGATTCGAAACAAGGAAGCAGTAGAACCCAATTACCTAAAAGACCAAGAATGAAAGGTCTAATGGACATGTATTTTACTCCTAGTGCTGAGAAGGTTGTTCATTTAAGAAAAAGTAGCGGCTCAAGGCAAACATCAATCAATGAAGCTTGTCAAAAAGAACTGCGGAAAAAAGTTTGTAGTGATATAACTAAGTTCTTCTATGATAATGGCATTCCATTTAATGTTGTCAAATCGGAAAGTTTTGCTATTATGGTTGAGTCGATCGGACAATTTGGTCCTGGGTTGAAACCTCCAAGTTATCATGAGATTAGAGTCCCTCTGTTGAAAAAAGAAGTTGATGTTACAAAAAAAATGATGGATGATCATATGATTGAGTGGGGAAAATACGGATGTTCTATTATGTTGGATGGGTGGAGGGATGAGGTTTCTAAGAAGGACATCATAAACTTCTTAGTTAATTCACCTAAAGGATCCGAATTCATATACTCTTGTGATGCTTCCAAATATTGCAAGACTGCAGATACATTATATAATTTGCTAGAGAGAGTCGTTGAGCATGTTGGAGAAGAAAATGTGGTTCAGGTGGTAACCGATAATGCATCCAACTATGTCGCTGCAGGTAACATTTTATTTATAAGTTACAAGAATAATTACATTTCATTGATTTTATCTATATGTTATATCAATCTTGTTTTCTTCTTAGGGAGGTTATTAGAAGCGAAACGCCAACATTTATATTGGAGTCCATGTGCCGCTCACTGTATTGATCTTATGTTGGAGGATATTCACAAAATATCTGCTATTAAGAATACTTTAAAGAAGGGCATTGAGTTGACTAGCTTCTTATATAGCAAAGTAGGTGTTGTTAATATGATGAGGACATTTACTGGACAAAAGGAACTGCTTAGGCCTGCAAAGACGAGATTTGCAACGGCTTTCATCACACTTCAATCTATACATGGACAAAAGAGTAACTTGAGGAAGATGTTTACTTCGGAAGAATGGAATACAAGTAAATTTGTAAAAGAAGTAGCTGCAAAAAGGGTTGCATGTATCGTAATGTCACCTAGATTTTGGAGCAACATTGTCTATATACTTAAGTTAGTTGCTCCATTAGTTCATGTTCTTCGAATTGTGGATGGTGATAGGAAGCCTGCCATGGGATACATTTATGGGGCTATGGAAAGAGCTAAAAGTGCTATCGCCAAATCTTTTAATAACGAGGAGAAATATCGTGAAGCTTTCCAAATAATTAATAGGCGATGGGAATGCCAACTAAAGCGCCCGCTTCATGCAGCCGGCTATTACTTAAATCCGGAGTTCTTATATTCAGATCCTACAATTGCAACAGATGAAAATGTCATGCAAGGCTTGTATGAATGCATAGCCAAACTAAATCCAAGTTTGGAAGTACAAGATCAAATTACAGCTAGTCTTTTGAAATATGCAAATGCGGAAGGTGTTTTTGGTAACCCGTTGGCTATTAGACATAGAACAACTAAAGCACCAGGTGAAAAATACTTTTGCAGTATTTAACAATCAATTTTTGTTTATTTTGAAAATATCTTCTCTAACTATTAGTCTTATAATGATAGCTGAATGGTGGAGGGCTTATGGGTCTTCAGCGCCGATGTTACAAAAACTTGCAATCAAAGTTTTTAGTTTAACTTGTAGTGCTAGTGGTTGTGAAAGAAATTGGAGTGTGTTCTCACATGTAAGTAAGCAATTTTATGATAATTTTGAAAATTTATAACAATCAATTTGTCTAACTATTTTGTGCTTTTTCATATTTTAATCACAGCTGCATAACAAAAGAAGGAACAGGCTCGCACAAGCTCGGCTAAATGATTTGGTGTATGTCAAATATAACCGAGCCTTGAGGCGTCGATTTGATAGGCGTGACGCAATTGACCCTATATGTATGAATGATATTGATGAGTCTTAGTGAATGGTTGACTGGAAGGATGGAAGGAGAGGACGAAGATGATGAGTTAGTTTTTGAGGGTAGTGATCTAACATGGGGCAATGTTGCTAGAGCTGCCGGGGTTGATGAGCCTATTTATGAAACTAGACAGCGAGCTCCTACGACTACCTCTTCAAGAGGTAGAGGTAGAAATCAAAATCAAACTGCTAGAGCCTCTAAAGGGAAAGAAGTCATTGTAGAAGAAGAAGACGAAGGACTAGACGAAGAAGAAGAAGAAGAAGAAGAAGATATTGGTGTTGATTATTCTGAAGGAGAAGCAGATGATCTTATAGATTATGAAGAATGATGACTCATGACCGTGATAATTGATGTTCTATTATCTTTTGAGCATTTAACTTTTGATAGTCTGAACTATAATTGCTAATGTTTTGGTGTATGTGATATTATGATGTGTGATACTTGATTTTTGAAGTTTGTAGTTTGAACTTTGAAGTGATTCCTACTAATTTGCTTTTTGGTATTATATGAATTCAAGTAGTAAGTTTGGTTTAAATTATATTTGTGATGTAGATATTCATATATAAGGAAACAACGCCTTGCGTTTATAAGCCCCGCATTGCGCCTTGCGCCTTGCGCCTAGGCTCCGGGAACCCCCTTGCGCCTTGGCGCGCCTTGCGCCTTTAACAACATTGATCGATCCCAGACATAGAGACTTCCAAGAATCACCAGACAAACGTCAAGTGGAACAACTTCACAGGTAATTTCATCAATGTACTTGTGCTTACAAACATGAAAGTGCACTGCTCTTCGATCTTCACCTCGATCTTGTCTTTTATACCACCCAATGGAATAAGTTTGTGCATGAGGCTTCGTCTCGAAGACTAGCTTTCGCACCAATCCTTCTGAGATTAAATTCTTTTGGCTTCCGGGATCAATAATAGCTTTTATCATGCTCTACTTGATTTGAATCTGCAGATGGAAAAGCGCTTCACGTTCTTCATCATTGGACCTCTCCTTGTACCAAATGACTTGTTTCTTCTCGACTTGAAGTCAGCTTGAAGTTGGTTGCTCCAACTTCCCTTGCACCTGTAGGCCTGGAACCATAGGAGCTACCACAAGGTCCCGTTCTAACATGTCTTCGAGTTTGGTGGCTCCTTGTGCTTCTTCTTGTACCGTTGTAATCAACGCATTACCTTTGCCTTGGCCATTGCGTTGCTTGAAGTTCTTCGGGAGGAGTTCAGGGTGCAACTTCCAACATTTGGCATTAGAGTGTCCATCTATATTGCAATAGGTACACATCTCCTTTTGCTTATTATTGATGGTCTCCTTCGCCCCTTACTTTTTTTTTGGTGGTGTGCCACCTTGAGGCTTCTTGTTTAGGATTTTCTTGAGGAGCCTTCTTCTCATAATACTTCTTAGGATGTAACGTTCTTTCAAGTATGGTACCCTTTTGGCAGGTATCATCGATGCCTAGGATGTTATACATCTTTAATTGCTCCTGGATGTTATCCTGTAAGCCAATTAGGTACTTGCGAAAAATGTCAGAATCATCGAGGGATATACCTAGTACAAAGAGCTCTTTTCATGAACTCTGTAATGTACTTTTGTACTGTGTATTCCCCAACTTGGCGAAAATATTGCCACTTTCTCCATATCTCCTCATATAATCCAACAGGATAAAATTTCTTTCAAAGGAGAGCTTTTAAAGCCGTCCCATGTTATATTTTTAATGTTGTGTGGATGCATATACACTTTTCACCAAATCAAAGAATGGGAGGTCAATTTTACTCTCACAAAAGTGATACGTTGAGTATCATTGAGCTCATAAAAAGCAAAGTTTCGAACTGGTCAATCCAAGTATCTAGCTTATCGACATCCAACTCTCCTCCGTAGGACGGTAAGTCCACCTTTGATCTACTTTGAGAGAACCCAAACACTGTCCCATGGTCTCGTTAATTGTTGGTAGCGAGTCATGAGCTTATTCCACGAGCTCTTTACTGGATCTTACGGAAATAGAAGAAGATTCTCCCAAAAGAAAAAAAAAAAAAAAAAAAAAAACTCATTTGAGCAGTACCTTAAGGCTGTGGTGATGACTTTGGCGGTTCTCCTTGGTTCGGCCCTGTGCCTCCTAGCATCACGGCTGGCACTTGCTTCAACATGACCGTGAGCTAGGCGATTTGACGCTCCATGCAGTCCTCTATATAAGCCTCCATGCTACTCCGATCGGTGCGAAACATGGCTTCTGGTGCTGGAACCTCTCTACCGCGTGTAGCATCACCATCTTTCCAACTTTCACCATATATCCAACAAACTCCGACCAAGCTTTGATATCACTTGATCTAGACTCAATTTGACTAACTCTTAGCTCACAAGTGGGTCTAATAGGATCGGAAATCGGGTTTTGGATTTAAGGTTATGCCCTAGATTATGAGTAAAAGATTCGGGTGTAGTAAACAAAGATGATTAGAGAACTTGTTGATTGCCTTCATTGCTAACCCTCAAGGGATATTATACAAGAGGTTATGCAAAAGACTCGAGCAATATCAAGCATATTCTAGAGTACTCTCCTAGTTACTTAATTACAAGTAAAAACATATGAGTAATTGATTAAGACTCACGTCTAGGGTAATTAACACATGGCTCGTGAACAGTGGACTCTAAAAAGTGGATCCTAATCATCGGGACACGTCATAGACCACACGTGCGCATAGCTTGATGATGTTCGCAGGCGCGTGTCGAGCACCAGCGGGCACGCGCGGGCATACGCCCGGCATGCACGGGCGCAGCTATGCGCACAAGCACATGCCCGGGCACCAGCGGCCTCACATGGAGCGGGCGCCTTGGGTGCGGGCACGGATCTTGCGTGGGCACAACTACGGGTCTTATTTAGAACCAACTTCGTTGCATGCTTGGATCCTTCTGGATCATTATAACACGTTATCTCTCATTGGATACCTCCGTAAAGGTCACATGCAAATAGAAAAGCACGCGTGAAAATGGATCCCAGGTTAACTGATGCATAGCAAAATAAATGGATTTGTAATGGCAGTTAGTTTCTAGTTTGACTCTTTAGCCATAACAATAATGCTCTAGAAGGTCCAACCATAGTGCTAAAAGCCATATTGTCTCTACATCAGCTTAGGCTGCTTCTTGTAAAAGGAGCTGAGTTTCATGCTATCCATTTGAAACATAAAACAGTTATAAGGTTGTTATCATTTTTTTAAATAAATAGTTCACAAGTCCTGCCAATAGTTGTTATTCATAACATTGGTACAAACTAGAACCCTGGCTTGCAATGCAGAACTAATAAATCTTATATTAAAAACACATAAGAAAGAACCATAAACTTTTAATGTCCATAACCAAACAAATCCAAACAATGAAAATATTTAACCTGTGGTGTTATAATCAAAACATTATCACATCTATAAGATAAACCACACAACTAAAAACCTTAATCATTAACATCTAATGACATACATACACAAAAGACATAACAGTATCAACAAACATGAAAAGCAAGGTTTTCAACATCCAGCCAAGCCAAGTTTCAATATAACTCGTATTCTAGCACATGTAGCCATGCCGACCCAAAGCCGATATATATTTACATGTTATTTTTTTAAGTAAACACAAAGATTCAAACAATCATACAAAAGGTTTTGGCATGTAACTGCAGTAAGAGCAAGATTTTAGTTGCCAGGCTGCAGGTGTCGCACGTGCCAGCTCCAACACAGGGCCGACACGGCATTTTCCAACCGTACCAGCCCACATTTAAAGGAAAAAAAAAAAAAGATAAGAGGAAGAAGTGGCTGCCACCGCCGCTGTCACGCACCAATTGTGAACCTTATCTTCTCTACCACTTCATCTCTCTCTCTCAGTTTTTTGTTCTTATTACATCAAGGATTGCTCATATTGCTCATATTCCTCCATGAGGAAGATTAACAATATTTATTAATGGGTCGCACATGCGACCCTTTAAGATCACGCGCTAGTGAACGAGCTTCATACTCACACGCCTCATGTGACCTTTTTATTTTTATTTATTTTTAATTATTTTAAAAAAATCATAAAAAATAGTAGTTATCAATATAGGTCAGCACGGTCAGCACATCACGAATTTGGGGTTTACCGAAACTCCGCTAGACACAACACGTAAAACCTTGCATAAGAGACGTACTGCTCGGCACAAGCCGTGCTAATTCGTGCCATACCAATAACTGTCGGAAGAGAGACGTGCCAGTTGGCGACCTTGCGTACGAGAGACGTACTGCTCGGCACAAGGCGTGCCAGTTCGTGCTATACCAATAACTGCCGAAAGAGAGACGTGCCACTCGACACAAGCAGCGCCGACTGGCACGTAAAACCATGCAAAAAGAAGTGCAAAATAAACATATATTAACCAAGCATGAATCACAGCTCGAAAACATGTTTATGTAATAGTAACAATTCTGAAAGGATGACAAATATAGGACTTTATGCCAATGAACAAGTATATAGGCTCTAGTCGGGTGGGTGATGTCCCTACTGAAACGTTATTTTAGATGACAGAAACTTCCAGTCCAAGGTTTTCCGTGCCGTGCCAAGCCGAGCTTCTGTAATCCGAAACTTGAGCCATACTGAGTGTGTCGATCCGTACCGATCCGTATAATTTTTAATTTTTTAAAATATTAAAATTATTTAAGCAATAATAAAAAAGATTAATGAAACACTAAATACACAAGTTGTAATTACATAGCAAAAATATATAGTACATAGTTCACTACCATATAGTGTTGATATAGCTTATAGAAGAAATATGTAAAACCCAAAACAAATAAATAAATATGTGCCAGCTGGCACAGTCGACATGACGGCTCGGCACCGTCTCGGTGCCGGATCCTCACGGATCTAGCATATGCTACGCGGAACCGAGCATGCTGCCTGGCATGGAGAACCTTGTTCCGGAATCCGGACTGAGTTCCAGTCATATTAGGAGATCTGGAGCTAAGTTTGACAATTACGTCAACTTCAAGCTGACTTGCC
This sequence comes from Xerophyta viscosa, assembly GCA_002076135.1. NCBI lineage: Eukaryota > Viridiplantae > Streptophyta > Magnoliopsida > Pandanales > Velloziaceae > Xerophyta > Xerophyta viscosa. The sequence continues at coordinate 11,261 of MJHO01000411.1, read as the reverse complement.
AAATTGCATATCCGACCATGTTTTGTCAAGACCATAAGCAAGTAATAACAAACCAATTGAATCATCCATCAACTATCATTACAGTCCAGATTAAAATCCCTTACTGCCACTAATAGACTTCATCTGTCTAATAACATTATGATGCCCTCCATGTTGACCTTAATGACAAAGCCAGACGCTATAAAAAATGGGAACAGATTAAGCTTTCAAATCTGGCAAAGATCAGATTATCCTAGAGATTTTTGGAGTTTTTTAAATTATATAAAAGACCTTATACTCTGACAATGTTAAGGCCAGAGAGGAAAAGTAATAGGAGTGCAAGAAGAGAGAGAAGAGCAGATGGGGGTCCTAGTACACAGAGGAACTAGGGGCCATGGTCAGGTTTGGCCCACACCATTAACAGCAAGCAACCTTCTCTTTTCAATACTCTTTAAGTAGTTTAGTGGGAAGGCATCTTTCACCAGTAATTGAGAAGTAGAATCATGAGGCACAGGCCTGTAAAGGCTATTATATAGTTATTCATGAGGCACAGGCCTATAAAGGCTATCATAATGTTATTTCTTTCCATGATAGGCTACTCTCGCTATCTTTCACCAAAGTGACAAAGAGTCAAGCTCTCGTTGGTAAAATGAGGGGTAAATGGAGTCACGGTAGTCATACCAGATAACCCAAAAAAAAAAAACAAAAAAGAAAAGAAATAAGCAAACCTATTATCCCATCCAGCAGTAGCGGCAATTTTGTTGTCAGCTCTAATTGAAGTGCCTGCTATACCAGGTCGCTCCAAGATTATTTCCCTTTTAATGATGCAACTACCCTGCAAAAATAAAATTCTGATTTTATTATGCAGATGCAAAAATCTAAAAGCAGCAGGTAGCAACCATTCACAATACTGTAGAAAGATACATCTGGATGTCAAGGTTAAAAATAGCAGAGATTTGACAGTAACTAAATAAAATGAAATTATAATGTGAACATGCATGTCTGTAGCAAGCATAACTAGAGCAAGTCCAAATGTTAATATTGCCTTTAGAAACTAGAAAAGTCATAATTTTTTTATAATAACAACTGAACCAACATAATTAGAAGGTGGCCTTGGCATTCTTGATATTAGATCCTGGAATAAGGCTGCTATAGCAAAACTTCTATGGGCTATTGCAACCAAACAAGATAGCCTGTGGGTGAAATGGATACATGCATACTTCATAAAAAAGGGTAATATTTGGCAGGTTAAGTGTCCTCAAGAGGCTGCTTGGTCTTTGAGGAAGATCTTAAAACTGAGGAGCACTTACAGGATGAATACTAAAAACTTAATTAGGGATGGAAAAGACACCTCTTTCTGGTATGATAACTGGTTATCCATCGGACCTCTCTCAAATCTCATTTCTGAGAATGATATTGAATTTTTTGGTATCTCTAAAACTATTCCTGTTGCTCAAATGAGAAGATACAATAGCTGATTAATCCCTGAAGGTATTTACAAGCTAATCCCTAACCTTAGGGAAGCTCTTTCTTGTATTGATTTTACAAGTTCTGTTGACAGAACTGTCTGGCTACCTGATAAAAAGTTCACTATTCAAAGTGCTTATAAAGTTTTACAGCAACCTAAGGGAACTGTGAAATGGTGGAATCTAGTTTGGGACCATCATATCACCCCTAAGCACATATTTATTCTCTGGTTGCTTTGCCATGGCAGACTCTTTACCAAAGATTATCTCCTAAAGTTAGGGATATCTGTAAACCCTTCCTGCTGTTTCTGTTCTGAGTGGAATCTATCAACCATTTGTTCTTCCAATGTCCCTATTCTGCAGCCATATTATCTGAGATTTCTAAGTGGATTGGGCTAAAAATTCCCCCTAGACAGTGGTGTGATCTATTACCTTGGCTGGAAAAAAAAAAAAAAAAATTTAAAAGCAAGTGTTATGTGATTTCTATGAGGAGAACTGTTTTAGCAGCTACCATTTATCTTATTTGAAAATCAAGCAATTATATGACCTTCAGAGGTCTACACTGCACTGAGGAAGCTGTTATCAATTATATAAAAACTGAAGCAACCATGAGACTTGGTGGTTTTCAAAATCTCATTGGAAGTCTTTGGTTTCAAATACTGGTTGCTGGCTAAAATTATAAACTTTGCTGTAAAGAATTTACTAATGCGCTGTCTTTTCTGCAGCCCTCTGAAGCAGGAAGTATAGAGTGAAAATGGGCTTTTCTCTGCTTTACAAGATTTGCTTGGCTGTGGAAAGTGATAGTTGTCTCATTTTTTGAGCTCTAAAGCAACTTGCCTCATACATGATGGCTTTGGCTCAAATGACTAGTATTCTCGAGCAACCATTATTCCAAACTTAAGCGGGTGGCTTCTATCTCTTGTCTGAATGCTGTAACTGTTGTACTGCAGAAAACCAAGATGATACAAGATTGACATCTACCCAGGTGTATCTAACACTTTAATTTCCTGCCATGTTCCTTCAGTAATTACAGTTGATATAGGCTAGTTTATTAGTGGATATGATGATCATAATATATAGTAGACAAGCATCGGTCTGAAATCTGACAATTTGAAGACTCTCCCAAAGATAAATTAAGTTGCTATGTTGTTCCCTATAACTAAGTAACGCTGAAGTTAGTTTGTCCTTTGTTTGTCTAGCTTCTAAAGGCTAAGAGTAGGGCCTCTTTCTTGAACAATGTTTATTTTTCTCTACAACTGAAAGAGGGTTCTTGTTACTGGATGAGTAAACTGAAGAAGTCCCGAGTATTAGAATCCTATAAAATCTGGTGGACTTCTACCAAAAAGGATTTTGGTAACCATGTGGGCCTCTGTTATGTTTAACTAAGAACTAGTAATTAACTAAAACATAATTCTTCCATAAACCGGGAAGTACAGGATACACCCTATATATATGCTTTCCTTCCTACAGGATCTCCTTCTCCTATAAACTTGCATCTAATAAGGAAATACAACTCACTGTCTTTTAATAAGGAAATACAACTAATTGCCTACTAACAAGGAAATGTATATCTTTGCAGGATCTAGGACTTTATCCTCTGGTGCGCCTTTGATAGACTTTCCAAGTTGGGTTTGCGCCTCTCCTTGTTGCGGCTCGGCCTTGCGCCTTGCCTTACCTTGCGAGCCTGCCTCCAGACTTCACTGCTTCTAACTGCTCCCTCTGCTTCTGCTGAAGATGTTCTCCTTGCTCCCTCCTGCATATCAATCCCCCCCTCATCAAGAAAGAACTCGTCCGCGAGTTGAAATCGACGGCGTATAGACTCCGCGTCTTCCCAAGTGGCGTCCGATGGTGGAAGCCCTGCCCACTGTACTAAAACCTCTCGACCGTTGCTGTTGTTCTTCTGACGACCTCCCAGAATAGTAGCAGGTTGTAATTCCAATTCTCCTGTTTCGGCAAAGGTGGGGAGTGAAGAGACACTTTGCGAACGCAGTTGGTTAGCATCCTTTAACTGAGAGACATGGAAGACGTTATGTATCCTAGCCGAATCTGGTAGGAGTAGTCGGTAGGCGACCTTGCCAATTCGTTCCAATATATCATATGGTCCATAGAAACGGTGCCGCAGTTTATGATTCCGTCGATTTGTAATTGATGACTGACGATAAGGTTGTAATTTCAATAATACTTTATCACCTACTTGGTATTCCTTATCTCTGTGTCCCTTGTCATATAGTTGTTTCATTCTATTTTGTGCATTGTGCAAATGGAGATGTAAGTCACGCAAGATAGCATCTCTAGCACGTAGGGCATTCCCGACAGCATCTACCTTTGATGGTCCCACTGCGAAACGGTGTATTGTCGGCGGAGGTCGGCCGTAGACAATCTCGTAAGGGGTGATATTGGCGGCCGTATGAAAGCTTGTGTTATATGAATACTCCGCCCAGTGTAAATATTGTCGCCAATTTTTTGGATTCTCACCCACAAAGCAACGTAAATAATTTTCTAAACAACGATTTAATACCTCCGATTGGCCGTCTGTTTGAGGATGGTATGATGTAGAGTGCAGTAGCCTTGTTCCTTGCAGCCGATGTAGCTCCTTCCAGAAGTTGCTAAGGAAAATCTTGTCTCTATCCGATACGATCGAAGAGGGGAACCCATGTAGACGTACCACCTCCCGTGCGAATGCCTCAGCTACTGTTGGGGCCGAAAATGGGTGCCGTAGTGGTATGAAATGCCCATACTTAGATAACCTATCCACTACCACAAGGATAGTATTCTTGCCCTCGGATGTGGGTAAAGCCTCAATGAAGTCCATCGCAATCTCCTCCCAAATGTTTGCCGGGACCGGAAGCGGCTGTAGTAGACCTGCTGGTTTTAACGAACTGGACTTCGCCTTGTTGCAAGTAGTGCAAGTTAACACGTATCTTTCGACATCCCGTCGCATCCCTGGCCAATAAAATGATGCGGCAAGCCTCTTGAACGTGCGGAGATGTCCGGCATGACCTCCAATTGGGGTGTCATGGCATTCGAAGATAAGTCGCTGTCGTAAGGATTCGTCAGCCGGGATGAACAGGCAGCCGTTGCGGAGTAATATGCCATCCCGTACTTGAAAGCTCTCGTCGGGCTCCTGGAGGAGGCGCTGGAAAGCTTGATCTGTTGCACCCGCACGCCGTATCTCTTCCAGCAGATTGGCCGGTGCATTGGAGCAATGTAATGCACACAAACTGCCCTCGTCAATTCCTTCGACAACCTCTGGTCGTGCAATTCTTGCTACTGGATCGGCTGCCTCTAACTGAGGTTTGACCACATCAACTCCCTCATTCGAATCTCTACGTGATAACGCATCCGCCACGATATTAGAAGACCCCGGCCGGTACTCGATGGAATAATCGTAACCCATGAGTTTCACGAGCCACTTTTGTTGAGCCGGAGTAGCTATTCTTTGCTCCAATAAATACTTTAGGCTATGATGATCTGTAATAATTGTGAATCTCTTCCCCAACAAATAATGTCGCCAATGTTGAACTGCGAGGACGATGGCCATGAGCTCCTTGTCGTACACCGCCAGATTAAGAGCTCGACCTGATAGCGCCCGGCTAAAAAAAGCTATGGGTTGTTTTCCTTGCCCGAGAACTGCTCCTATGCCCGTTCCAGATGCATCGGTCTCAACGATGAACGGCTTGGAAAAATTAGGGGAGGCCAGCACAGGTGCGGTTGTCATGCTTCTCTTTAAAGCATTGAATGCAACAGTAGCCCTCTCAGACCACAAGAAAGCATCTTTTTTGAGGAGTGCGGTTAAAGGGGCAGCGATCTTACCATAATCTCGTATGAATCGCCTATAGTATCCCGTGAGTCCCAAAAATCCTCGTAACGCCGTGACTGACGTAGGAATGGACCAATCCAACATGGCCTGGATTTTATCGGGAGCTGCCGCAATTCCGTCCACAGAGATTATATGGCCTAAGTACTCCAACGACCGTTGTCCCCACTTGCACTTTTTCTTATTGACATGAAAGTGCCCTTCGCGGAGTGCTGTCAAAACCACAATTAGGTGACGAATGTGCTCGTCCCAACTCCGACTGTAGATTAGTATATCATCGAAAAATACTAACACAAACTTTCGTAAATATGGACGGAATACCTCATTCATCAGAGATTGGAAAGTGGATGGTGCGTTTGTGAGGCCGAAGGGCATTACCAGAAACTCGTAATGTCCTTCATGAGTCCTAAAAGCCGTCTTATGCACGTCTTCACTTCGGACCCGGATCTGATGATATCCTGATTTGAGATCCAACTTTGAGAAGAATACCGCTCCATGTAGCTCGTCCAGAAGTTCGTCGATTATGGGTATGGGAAACTTGTCTTTAACCGTGATGTTGTTAAGAGCTCGATAATCTACACAAAAGCGCCAGGACCCATCCTTCTTCTTGACGAGTATTACGGGTGATGAAAATGCGGATGTACTATGACGGATAATTCCTGTGCTCAGCATCTCCTGAACCGTACGTTCGATCTCATCCTTTTGTAATGCAGGATAGCGATAAGGTCGAACGTTAGCGGGTGGTGCTCCAGGAATTAATGTAATCTGGTGATCAAGTGTGCGAGTTGGTGGTAGACCTTGTGGTTCCAAAAACAGAGATGGGAACTGCTCCAGAAGTTGCTGCAGCTCGTATGGGGTTTCCTCTTCACCTTCTGCCGTGTGAGGCTCGGAAATGAGCCGAACAGCAAAGCAGCTCCCTTTGCTGCTGTCTGTGCGAGATATTCCTCCCTCCCGGATGCCGTGTATAGTGTGATTGCGTCCTTGCCACGTAAATTGCATGACACCTTTTGCCCAATTGCACAGCACGTCGCCCAGCGTTTGCAGCCAATGTATTCCGAGCACCGCATCAACTCCCCCAAGAGGAAAAGGATAGAAGTCCACCGCAAATCGAGCGCCTTCAATTGATAGAGGGACTTTGTTATAAATTTGGTTTATTGGATAAGGTCTCCCATCTGCAATCTCGACTTGTAATCGTCTGCCAGGGGAGGGCTCCAACTGTAAATGCTTGGCTAGCGAATTGGTTATGAAGTTATGCGTACTTCCCGGGTCCACAAGTATGAACACCTGTTGTCTCTTCAGTTGGCCGTATAACCGAATGGTTTGTGGTCCCGTTAAACCGTGGATTGCATGCAATGAGATCAAGCCATCCTCTGTGTCCGCCTTCAGTTGACACTCCTCGTCTTCGTCCTCGTCCTCAAATCCTTCTAAACAGTACATACGAACACGGCATTGATGTCCCTGTTCGTACTTCTCGTCACAGTGAAAACATAACCCCTTCGCCCTTCGTTCTTTCATCACAGACCAGGGCAGAGAAATCGACCTTCCCGTCTCCCGAGCTCCTGTAGCTGCTGGTCTTGGTTCCAGTCGAATGGGATGCGTGCTTGGGGTGATTCGGTTATTCAATACAGGGCGAAGGCTGGTGTAACCATGCTTCTTTAGTTTCTGCTCTTCCTCAAAGAGTCGCGCCAACCTGAATGCCGACTGTAAGTCCTTAAGAGCGTGCGCCAACACCTTAATTGCTAGGTCGTCTCGCAATCCCGAACAGAACCTGCCGATTAGATCATGCTCGGGAGTCCATGCTAGTCGGGACTTATGTTCCTCAAATGCTGCTTGGTATTCATAAACGGATCCGACCTGCTGTAGTTTACCCAACGAGTAACTAACATTACCAAACGCATTGGGTCCAAATCTTTCCATGACCGCTGCAGTGAATAGAGGCCACGAATGATTAGGATAAGATTGCTCGTAACTTTGGTACCATCTATTTGCTTCCCCTCGCAAGTGCATCGCCATTGAATTGAGGCGTTGGTGATCCTGCATTATATTATGATATTTGAAATACTTCTCTGCGTTGTAAATCCATTCTTGTGGATTTTCACCCGTGAAGACGGGAAATTGATGTCGTTCCCGTGGAACCGAGCATTGCGATTGCGGCGACTGTGCAGAGACATGGGCGGTTGGTGACTGTAAAGGCGGAGTACATCGCTCTGCATAGTTCGCATTGAGATCTGATGCGATCTGTCCAAAGTAGACGTTTCGCCGCGGTGCAGGTGGGGTGTTGGTGGTGTCGAAATTCCCTCCTATTGCCGCTGTTGCGCCTTGGTCTTGCGAGTGAGGTCTTGTCTCTTCTCTGTCTGAGCGTTGAGCCCCCATCATTGGTTTTAATATTTCCACCAGATTATCCATGAAGGTTTGTAGTTGAGTTTGTTGGTGCTGCATAAACTCCTCCATGGAGGGACCATTTGATCGGGGTTCAGAAGGTGTGCTGTCCGCCGCGCTCCCGCCCTCTCCTGTTGCGGCGGTGGACCGGCCTGCCCTAGACATCACGCCGGTCGTGAAGGCTCTGATACCAATTTGTTATGTTTAACTAAGAACTAGTAATTAACTAAAACATAATTCTTCCATAAACCGGGAAGTACAGGATACACCCTATATATATGCTTTCCTTCCTACAGGATCTCCTTCTCCTATAAACTTGCATCTAATAAGGAAATACAACTCACTGTCTTTTAATAAGGAAATACAACTAATTGCCTACTAACAAGGAAATGTATATCTTTGCAGGATCTAGGACTTTATCCTCTGGTGCGCCTTTGATAGACTTTCCAAGTTGGGTTGGTGCTCCTTGTTGGGCTCGGCTGCGCTTGCCTTGACCTTGCCGAGCCTGCTCCAGACTTCACTGCTTCTACTGCTCCCTCTGCTTCTGCTGAAGATGTTCTCCTTGCTCCCTCCTGCATATCAGCCTCACATGAAAAATTCTATAAACAAGTATCCAATTAGCCTAGGATGGAAAAATAGGTAAGTCCCGAGTATTGGATACTTATAAATCTAGAGGATGTTTCCCCAAAAAGGATTTTGGATTTTATGTGGGCCCAGGTCTTTTCCTGGTTGTTTGTGAAAATTAAATTTGTCAAACTTATACCCCTTTGTTTATAGCATTTATTGAATGTTCTGAAACATTTCATGTAATAGACTAAGCTCTGATTCTTTTAGTTTCTTGAAAACGATGATAAGCTAAATAATTCTGTTACTAGTAATAGGAGCCCATAGCAACCTATGAAATGTTTGGGAAACTTTATCATTGTTAGAATCTTACCATGCTTTATCTACGTGACTCTTAAATCTGATCCACTCAAATTTTTTAGTCTTGTAATTGGAGAGTTTTAAATTGTTTAGATGCAAGCCTAAATTTAAAGCCTTAATCTGGGAGATATTTGATACTTGATTGTTTCTCATTTTAGAGGCGACCTCACCGCTCGGCTGGATGGATTGAACCTATATGACATGCTACATTTCCTGAAGTATCCCTGTTAGCTTAGATTAATTTTTGTAAACCCTTGTTTGATATACACCGATTTGGATAGGTGCGATATGGAGTTGTCTGTTAGGATGAGTTTCATTTCTTCTTCTTCTCTCAAATTCCTTAGCTTTTGTTCACAGCATTCGGGTCCTGATTTGTATCGGACCTAATGTCTACTGTTGTAATTTCTAAGTTTTATGCTAAATATAATCTGCTTACCAAAAAAAACAACTGAACCAACACTGCAAAGTGAATCTTGGCACTTTTTTTAACTTTCAAAGCCTCGGGTCCATTCATCATCTTTGATGCTCCATTGATTGTCCTCCTTATTTTGCCAAAAAAAATGAATCCACTTTCATAATCTTTGTGGAAATGTGAGTGTTTTCATACAACTTTAAAAGTGTATGATCATAAGTTTTGGTGCTATATGATCCTGACTCCACCTTGAAAACCGATCGGAGTCTTTAGGGTCTTTAGGAATACTCAACTCAACAATGTTAGCACTACCAAATTTTACTCAACTTTTGGGCTTCATATTGGTTAATTTTGATTGTTCGCCCAATGACTAGGACCTACAACTTAAATCCAACAATATTTAACTATTTGGTCATTTTCTCTCCCTCTTTTCACTAGCTAGTATTTTCAGATAACATTTTGTTGACGACCTTAAAGAAAAAAGGTTTTGGAGTCGCCACCTAATTTTTATGGAAAATTAGGAAAACCGGATAAGGCACTTTTGAGATTCATGGGTTCATTTGTCGGTTACGTGTGGGGAAGACAGTACACCCCCACAGCGCCCCTCAAAAGAGGGTACTCTAAAGTGATTATAACGATTTTGAACTTATTTTGACATGCATAAATACTCGAGTATGAATAATTGCAAATTGAATAAATCAATGTAAAATGTGAAGTTTGTCTATCGATGTGCTTAATATTAAAATATATGTGTTCGTGTGATGAAAAATGTTATTTTTTTAATGTTGGGCTCAGCACGTTTACGTTTCCTCTTCATCACCCAATTTGTATTATGTTTGAAGGTAGAGATATCCATCTCGTCCCTTGATTGTATAAGTGTGATGTTTATTATTTGAAGAACCAGTATCCACCAGATTCTTTTCGTATATTTAAAAATATTTATGCGACGTCTTTTATTTAATGGGGAGAAATATCCATCTCATTCCGAATATTTTATTTAAAATTTTAATTTAATTGATTTATGAAGAAATATTTATTTTTAACTTCAATTTTATTAGTTAATAAAAAAATATCAACTATGAATAAGCATATGTCATGTAATATCGAGTAAGAAGCAATATCCATCGCTTTTCCTTAACTCATCCATTAAAATATGTTTCGAAAAAATATCCATCTCCTCCGAACTTGTATATACATGTCATATATACCTATTATCAGTTAAATAGGATCTAAGTTTAGTTAATTTATAAAAATGATAGCTTAAAACTTAATTAAAAGTGATTAAAATTGATTAAAAATTGATTTGGGTTCCTAAATTGATTCCTAGGATCAAAAAGGCTCTGTCAGAATTAAAATAGCTCGGTCAGATTCGATTTGGGCTCGACCGGATACAAAATGGCTCGGATCATTTTAAATTTGGCTCGGTCAACCCGCGCGCATCGGTTTCTTTAAAACGACAGCCGGTTGTCGTCTTCCTTGATTCTCTTCGGCCGCGAGCTCGCGGCAAAACCGCCGGCCGTCTTAAACCATATATGGGTTTTAAGGTTATCAACGGTCCCTAATTCAATGGCGGTGTCAAATTTTGGTTGCGACGCTTGTACGAGAAGATATTTGAGGGTGTAGTTTCGGGATAAAAAATATTTTTATTATTTGGCCACCGTAGCTCGCCGCCGGCGAAGCCACGGTGGTGTCAAGTGATCTATATAGTATAGAGACTATGATGCAATAAAGATCGTGGTGTTTGAACGCGTACCTCGAATGCATTGATTTCCGATTTTTAAGTTTTTCCGACGGCGCCAGCGGCGGGGGCAGCGTTTTCGTAGATGGTCGGCGAAGCTTGTGGCAAGTTTAGCAGACTTTCTCTCATTCTCTCTTGTTCTCTCTTTTGTTTCGGCCGAAGCTTCGGCTCCTCTCCCTCTGCGTCCGCCACCCGACGTCCAGCCCTTTATAAGTGTCACTCCAACGCGGTTACGAAGGCGAGGTGCGGGCGTTACTCGAGCGCATGCAGCGGGTGTTACGCAAGCGCGATCATTGGTGGTAACGGCAGTATTCATGCCGACTATTATGCATTTTTTTATATTACACGAAAAATCTACAAGTTTTTTGAATTGCAAAAACGGCCTTCCTGCATTTTGCAACACCTTGGGCTACTACTTCCTGTTTTGGCAAAACTGGCCCCTCTTGTATAAAAATTTGATTGTTGCGAAAAAAAATTTTATTCGTGCACGGCCTCGTTAGAATTCTAAACAATCCTATACATCCAAATAGTCTCAAATTAAGCCAT
>MJHO01000410.1:17069-58960 GCA_002076135.1 Xerophyta viscosa | reverse complement strand
TTCATCACTTCGGGAGAAGCTGATTCGGGATTTACATGGAGGAGGTCTTGGCGCACACTTCGGGCGAGGAGACAAGACTGTTGCTGCGGTGTCCGAGAGGTACTTACTTGGCCAAGGTTGAGGCGTGACGTGGAGAGGTTCGTTCAACGATGTGGTGCATGTCAAGCGTCCAAGGGGCACACTCAAAACAACGGACCTTTTACTTACGTTGCCCGTATACCCGAGGATGCTTGGGAGGATCTGTCTATGGACTTCGTGCTGGGACTACCCCGAACTCAACGAGGTATGGATTCTATTTTTGTTGTGGTGGACAGGTTCTCAAAGATGGCACACTTCATTCCATGTCGGAAGACTACAGATGCCTCCAGCGTAGCGCGGTTGTTCTTTAAGGAGGTGGTACGTTTGCACGGAGTGCCGAAGTCTATTGTGTCAGATCGGGATTCTCGTTTCCTTAGCCATTTCTGGCTCACGTTATGGCGGATGTTTGATGCCTCTCTCAAGTTCAGTAGCACTGCTCATCCTCAAACAGACGGTCAAACTGAATCCTTGAATAGAACTTTGGGCAACATGATTAGGTGCATTTGCGGAGACAAGCCGAAAAGCCAATGGGACTTTGCCCATCTCCAAAGCTGAGTTCGCCTACAACAGCGCTGTGCATTAGCGCTACAGGTCGGTCTCCGTTCTCAATTGTGTACCAGAAGGTTCCCCGACATGCGGATACTTAAACTTCCCAAGACGACTGATACGAGTGCTGCTGCTGAAGCTCTAGCTGAACAAATTCAGAACACTCGAAAAGAAGTTAAGGAGAAATTGGTGGAAGCTAATGCCCGATACAAGAAAGCTGCAGATGCACACCGAAAAGAAAAGCTATTTACTGAAGGAGATATGGTGATGGTGTTTTCTTCGGAGGAGAGGGTTTCGCAGCGAACTTACAATAAGCTGAAGCGAGGAAAAGTATGGGCCGTTATAAGGTGCTGAAGAAGATCAATGGACAATGCTTATGTCATCGAGCTCCCGAGTCCATGGATTATTTCTCGTTACTTTTCAATGTTGCGGATATATTCCCTTATGTCGGACTCCCAGGGGAGCCTTTGTATCCAGAGCGTGCAAGCTCGAGGTCGAGCTTTTTCCAAGAGGGCGGAGAATGATGTGGAGGAAATCGCAGATGCATATATGGAGAGTATGATCGAGACAAGCCTGAGAAGAAGAACGAAGGAAAAAATAGTTTCTGGAGATCGGGTCTCGACACAGAAGAAGGTCAGTTCGGGATATCGGGCCCCGACAAACACGCAGCATTCAACCTCGGGGATCACTGAGAGCTCGGGGAGTCGGGCTAAGGACAAGCTTGCAGTAGTTTCGGTATAGGGATATCGCGAAGATCGGGACTGGCCCGACACCAAATTGGAGCCGGTAAGTCGGTCAGGAAGTCAGAGAGGGTCAGTTGTTTTTACATTTTAAATGCATATTAGTTGGCGTCATTAGAGTAGTTATTAATGTTGTTATATTCAAAACGCATGTTATTTAGTGTGGGTCATTAGTGTAGCCGTTTCCAATTAATGGCTGCATTAATATTATCTTTTATGCTCTATATGTACGGTTTTAGAGGGAATGCAAAGGGAGCTATCAATTTTATCAAAATTTCTGAAGTTTATCTTCTGGAGCTTTTGCTCGTATCTATTTGCTAAGTCTAAACGAAGATTTAGGCTTGTTCTATCGATCCTTCCCTGCGTCAGTATGTGCTGGAATGGCACGGATTGAAATGCCGTTGGTGTTGGCAGCATAAAGAGACTTGGTTCTGGATGTATTGAAATGAAAAAAGGCGCTGCAGTAGGCGTCATTGTTGCTGGAATTGTTGCTGAAATAGCCGCTGAAGTTGCTAGAATTCCCGAATCAGAAAGCTTCTTGAGCTCGGGTTGAGCTAGAACTTGCTCGGTTGATCCAGAACTGAACAGGACTGTTCTGGACTGTTGGGATAGCAGCTGGATTTGCCGGGATAGGGGCTGGAATGCCTTGAATTCGCTTGGCTTAAGGTGTAGCCGAAGTGGACTGATTTTGTGCGGCTATATGTGCGATCATCTCTTCAAGTTTTTGTTGTGCAACGGCTTGTGATGGAGCAAGAGACACATCCGATTTGTTTTTGGAATGTGTGAAGATAAGCCCGACTTGCTTCTCGGGACTTATCATAAATCTGATTTGCTTCTCAGAATCTGTAAGAAATAAGTTCGATTTGTTTCTCGATACTTAGAGTAAAGGAGACTGATAAGTCTAATTTTTACATACAAATTTAGCATATTTTACATATTAATTCTATTATTTATTGGTTAATTTTATGTTAAGAATCTTAAATTGGAGTTAAATATACTTTGGAGATTCAAATGGAAATCTAAAACAAAAAAAGAAATTCAAACTCAAATGGATGGCTAGGATTTGAGATGCTGAAATAAGGAATTGGAGCACAAAATCAACGGTTGGTCATTGACGACACCCCATTTTGTCCGGGCTGCTGATTTACATTTAATTGAAACGCACCAATTGGAACCCGCATGGCATACTTAAATTCGACCTGACTCGATTAGGACCAATTAGGCTCAATTAAGCTTAAAAGGTCCAATTAAGCCAATTTGGCCCAATTGAGAACCAATTGTGCTCGATCAAATTTAATCAACTCGATTAAATCTGATTAAACCCAATAAAGCCCAATTAATTCGATAAAACTCAATTCATTTCAATTTAATTTAATCGGACACATTTAATCAAAGTGAATATTCATACAAGTCCTATACAAAAAGCATTTAATCGTAAAAATCAAAATTTTGGATGTAGAGGATCTAATTATGCCAATGATCAAAATAGTGAGCTTGAGTTTGCAAATTATTGAGGGATCATTGTTGCAAAATAACAAATATGAGGATTTTTCTTGTAATATATACAAGTGGGTGTAGTTGAGATCCAAAAATTGAGGGAGAGGTTACGATTGTTGATCATCTATATATATATATATATATATATATATATATGGAGAAGAGAGTATTTTAGGGGAGGATTTTTGGAGGGAAAAAGAGAGAGAGATCAACAGAGAGAGTGAGAGAGAGAAACTGAGAGAGAGAGAGAGAGAGGCAATAGAGAGAGAGAGAGAGAGTCCGGTAAGAGAGAGAGAGAGAGGATCATCGACGAATTAACGTCCGCCCACATCTCCGCCGGCTCAAACGTCCACGACGACATCTCCAGACTCCTGTGACAACAACGCCGCCGCCAGTCGGAACCGCCGTCGCCGCGCCAAGCTCCGGCCGACGTATCCTAAAATCTCCAAAATCCCAACAACTCAATCCACGCCCAAACTTCAAGGTAACTATCTAAAAATCTTCTCCGTATGTGTTAGAACACGGGAAGCCGCCTCGGCTTTGCCACCGGCGTGTCACGGCGTCGGAAATAAAAAAACAAAATAATTCACCCAAAATTACACTCACGAATATCCCTCTGTACACACGTCGAAATCAAATTTAAACATCACCACTGAATTCAGGACCCTTGATACTCTTAAGAACGACCCTCGCAACGGCGAATGATCACCGTCGCCGAAATCGGCCGAAAATCGCACTATCGAAAACTCATTAAACGAAACTTCTAATCCAATTTTTGACGTCTCCAATGAGTCGGGGACGTCCGAAAACCCCTGGGGTGAGCTCCGGACTGTCGGCGGCGGACGGCCGGCCGGACGACGCCGTTGCCGGCGTAATTTTAAAAAAAAAACAGTCTCGCGGGTTGAAGACGACTTAACGGGTCCGATCAGCGCCCGAAACTCGCCACCCGTAACCGCGCCCGTTTCAGCGTAAACTTAAAAACGCGACCGGCTGAGCCGGTCGCGCGTTGTTTTTAACAGACGCGGTCGCACCTGCGCGCACCCGGTTGTGCCCACGCGCGTCTGGCGAGTCCGTTTCGATTTGGGCCGGACCAACTTGGTCCGGTCTAGCCCATTTAAGGCCCAAATTCGTTTAAATTCGTTTTAAATCAATTTTGATGGATTATAGGTGTATACTTGTAATCCAAATGCGTATTTGGAGGTGTACACTTCCAATCATGCATTCTTTTAAGCTTAACACAATGTTTTAAACCCAAATCTCACAAAAAAATGTATATTTTTTTTAATAAAATGAATTATAGGTGTACACTTGTAACTCAATTTATTATTAGGAAATAGAGATGTATATTTCTATTTTCTAATCATTTTTATAAAAAATTGACCTTCTTGGACGATGAAGAGGAAACGGAAACGCGCTGAGCCCAACACTAATAAAATAATATTTTCACCACATTAACAGCAGAGCACACACAACATACGAACTGTACATTTATTTATTCATTTATTAAATAATGTGTATAAATATATCGTTATTTGAGATTAGTCTCACTCGGTCATATAAATTAAGGATTAGAACAGCGGTGTATACCGCTGTTTTTATTTTTCTTAGTTTATATGAACGAGGAATTCACCTACGAATAGTAGCTGTAAAAAAGTGGTGTATACTACTTTTCACATCTATTATAGGTATTGGAGGAAGACAAATCCCATTTAAATAATGTAAAGTATGAACATAAGATCGGTGTATGCTGGTCCAATATCGTAAATTCTATTATTAAAATGTATTTATCAAATACTAAAATGAGAAATAGGTGTACACTTATTCTCTTTTTACGTATTTGGTAAATAAAAACGATATATCTATGCACAATAAAATTCGTGCAAAAATAAATTCAAAATTATGTTTAATCACTTATAGAATACTCTCTTTTGAGGGGCACTGTGGGGGTGTGCCGTCTTCCCCACACGTAAACGACGAACGAGCCCTAGAATCTCAATGTGTTTTATCCCGATTTCCTAGATTTCCATTAAATATCTAGGTGGCGACTCTAACCCTTCCCTCTCCTGAGGAAGGTCGTCAACAATCATGAAATATGGTGGGACATCAAAGGAAAGCAACATAAACAGCAAGCATGGGAGACAAATGCATAATTTTAAGTGCTAAACATCAATATAAATAGAGTTGAAA
This sequence comes from Xerophyta viscosa, assembly GCA_002076135.1. Taxonomy (NCBI): domain Eukaryota; kingdom Viridiplantae; phylum Streptophyta; class Magnoliopsida; order Pandanales; family Velloziaceae; genus Xerophyta; species Xerophyta viscosa. Next base: position 53,912 of record MJHO01000410.1, on the reverse strand, counting down.
ACGAAGAAGAAGGGTGTGGAGGGTAGAAGAAATAAAGACTAGAAGGCTAAGAAAGTTTCTTTTTAAAATTCTTATATTTACTTCTTGTAACCAAAAATATTTTTATAATAAATGATTTATCTTTTTTTCTATGAGCTAATTTTATTTTTGAGGACATAATTTTTAGTCCCGCTATAATAATATGAAATTAATTATCAAGTGATTCAGAAATAAGCTATGATTTAATATTGTATGTCTTATAAGGTTCAAATATAAACTAGTGATTTGGTCACCACTAAGCTATTGCATCTTATGAGAGATATCACGAACTTACGTAAAATAGAGATATTTACGTACAGCTCGTGCAGCATTAAAGTCCCTAAACTACGTTACGTTTCTTTCTTCTCAACTTATATAGAGATATATAAGTTTGACAAGGGAGAAATAGACTTGATATTTTTTGAGAGAGAATGTTAAATACCTACGAGGACAGCTGAAAATTAAATCAAAGTTATTTCTGGACACTAGATAATTAAATTTATATTATCAAAGCAACTAAAAATTATGTACCTTGCTGCTTTGAAAATTTGATAAATTTAGGCTGAATTACTTACCCTTCAATTTTGCCAGTTAAATAAAATCAGTATTAAACTTAGGTTAGTATTCAACAATTCAATCCTTGAGGGAACGATAATCGGATTCAAATCCATATTATAAATTGACGACCTAGTGCACTTGCTAGAATCACATCAGAGACACATCATATTTGCTTCTCGGAATGTGTGAAGATAAGCCTGATTTACTTCTCGGGATTTATCACAGATCTGATTTGTTTCTCAGAATCTGTAAGAACCAAGCTCGATTTGCTTCTCAAGACTTGGGGAGAAGGAAACACATCCGATTTGCTTCTCGGAATGTGTAAGAAGTAAGCTCGATTTGTTTCTCCAAACTTAGGAAAAAAGGAGACACACCTGAGTTGCTTCTCGGAATGTGTGAAGATAAGCCCGATTTGCTTCTTGGACTTATCACAGATCTGATTTGTTTCTCAGAATCTGTAAGAACCAAGCTCGATTTGCTTCTTGAGACTTGGGAAGAAGGAGACACATCCGTTTTGCTTCTCGGAATGTGTAAGAAGTAAGCTCGATTTGTTTCTCGAGACTTAGGAAAAAGAAGACACATCCTATTTGCTTCTCGGAATGTGTGAAGATAAGCCCGATTTGCTTCTCAGGACTTATCACAAATCTGATTTGTTTCTCAGAATCTGTAAAAGAAAGTACGAGAACTACGCCTCGTGGAAAGTGGATACTAGAACTACACCTCATGGAAATAATGGTACGAGAACTACGCCTCGTGGAATGTGGGTACGAGAACTATGCCCGTTGAGTGAAGATTTTGTATGGAGCAGTTGAAATTGTGGATGTCAAAATTTTCACATAACAAGTAAGTGTTTGGGTGTCAAAATTTCTCGTGAAGATTGAAAAGTTTGATGTTAAAAAATGAGTTGGGTTGTGAAAATTATATTTTTCTTGTTTTTCCAAAAGTTTCAAATGAAAATAGTGTTTTACTTTCAAAAGTTTTGTGAGACATGATTTTATGCCAAAGTATGCTGTGTCTGAGTGTTTGATCAATCCGACTTTTCTTGATATCTTTGCTTCTTTGAGTTCCTTCTGGTATGTTCCGGCAAACGTTCTGAGTTGCATGTTGGATTCTTGCAATTTTTTCGTGAGAAAAATTTGCCCCAGTTTGAATTGATAGTTTGTTGGAGTGTCTAATTGTTGTTTTACCAATAGGATTTGCTTCATCGAAGTGAGCGAGTTGTCGCTTGTTAACTTCATCATCCAAAATTGCACTGGTTTAAGCGGAACCGTTGATCATGGATGTGCATTATGTACTTGAAAATTTTTCGAGAGAAAAATTTGCCCAAGTATAGTAGACGGAACCAGCAGTTTATGCTTGCTTTGTTTTGACCAATCCGAAATTCTCATATAAAAATTTTGCCCCAGTTTGAATTCTCTTTTGACTTCTTATTTTTTTCATGCAAGTCATGCCGAATATTTGTTTAGCTCATAACTGGTTATGATATGTGTTTCTATTCAATATGTAGTACAAGTTGATCTTTTCTTAGATTTTCGAAAAAAATCTTAAAGTCTGAACCTCTAAATTGGAAGTATGCAACTTGCAAGTGAATCTAATTTAATAATAAAATTGCACAATTTTTTGTTTGGGCTAATTTGGAAGTTGAAGTTCATGGGACTTAGCTTAATTTGGAGGGTGGAGCGCATGACGTAATGGCTTATTTAGAAAGTGGAGCTTGATACGATCCTGAGCCAAGACCATTCGTTTATCAACCCAGCCGAGGTGTCGGAAGTCCCAGCCGAGGAGTCGGAAGACCCAGCCGAGGTGTCGGAAGTCCCAGCCGAGGTGTCGGAAGACCCAGCCGAGGTGTCGGAAGTCCCAACCGAGGTGACAAGAGAAGAGATCGGATCGCACAGGATATCGGGTGTCGCAAAGGGAACGAACACTTCACAAGTTCAGTACGAGCGACCAATTACTAAGATCGAGCTCGACATCCGAGGGCACTCACGGGCTAATTAAAAAGTATCTGGGCCGAGACAAGCGTAGACCAGTTACCGAGGCCATGCATACTTAATAACTAATTCGAGTCCTTGAATCCGAGGCCGAGGTGCGGCTGGCCGAGTGAACAAGCCAGGTGGATCTGGCCGAGTGGGGCAAAGCCGAGGTAGATATGCCGAGTCGAGCAAAAGCCGAGTGGACATGCCGAGTTGGGCATGCGAGGTAGTCTTTAAATTGACCTGAGAAGACGAAGCGCCATGAGACATGGAGACGAAGCGCCAGAGACGGATTCCTGAGCAACTTTTAATTAATTTAGAGACTAGTACTAATTAATGCAAGAATTTACTGTTTTAAAATACTTGTTTTAATACCCGAGAAATGTCTAGAAACAATGAATTCTAACTCATTGTAATCTCTAGTATTAAATAACCCTAATGGGAATGAATAAAAGGATCTTTTGGCAGATCAAATTTGTGAGTTAGAGAAACTCGTTGGTTCTTTTAGAACTTAGGACTTATCGGTTTGTCCGTGGCGTCCACCACCGAACTTATCAATCGATCTCCCGTAATCGATTGTGGCGTTCAAAGGCATATACCAAGGTTCTTACCTCTCTATAGGTAACGGGTCGAGGTGCCTGGCATATTTCAAGGTTCTTGCCTCTTTATAGGCAACGGGTCGCGGAGCCAACCCCACGGAAAGTTATCCAAATTATCCAATTTTATTTTATTTTCATTTCTACCTGAATTTACCTAGATAGACCTGAATAGCTTGGGCTAGAATTATCCTTTCCGCACCTTGTTCGTATCAGAGCTTGTGAGATATTTTGTTAGGCTGATTATGTGGAGTAGAGCGACGATGAAAGTGATATATATGAGTTCTGCAAAGTGCCACCTTTTGAATGCATATTCTTTGTTTAACAAAATAAATAAGAAGATTCAGCAACTTGTCATGCCCTAACTAGTTTTGCCTAAGCCGCATTTTAGGTTTTCAGCCTAGTGGGCGTGATTTTTTTAGTACTTTTGTGTGCATGCTGACTTCTTGATGTTCTGCGATTGTACGTAGTTTTGTCCCGATACTGTCAGTAAGAGCTTCTTTTCTTGAATTGAAGGCCGGGATTGACAGTGATCTATGAAATTATGTCCGTTCTTCTCAATGAGCTTTTTTTCCAGATTTTTCGTTGGTTTAAATGATGCAGTTGGAGTGTTGATAATTCTTCAAACTTTTACTTTCGTCTCCTTCTCCCTTTTCTTCTTTTCTCTTTTTCCTCACTTCTGCTTCCTTTTTTTTTGACATTTCTTAAGTTGTGACTTATCTTTTGACACGAATACCACCATTGATGATGAAAGCATCCGGTTACTCGATAAGACATATACTTAAGTCGCTTTGCATACTCATACCTAAGTTACCGTTTGACGTAAAAGTAAACATGGGGCTTATGGATACTTCTAGTTACTGAATAACTCAAAGCAGCGGAGTAGATTATTGCATAATTTTTCATTTTCTTCTTTTTTTTCACTTTTTTTTTTGAACTACATCATATTTCCATTGTTGTTGTAATTCTTCGTCTCTCATTTTCACATCAGCCTTTCAATTCATCGGAGATAACCCTTTCGGTGAGTTTTGTATAATGGTTTCGGAGTCTTGTTTGGTAGATTCTGACGACGATTGTCATGATCACTTGGCTTGTTCCAACATTGACAGCAGTTGCTCGATTTCTTTCTTCTGCATACATATGATAGGATACAAACCTTTTTTTTTGATAAGTTGCTAATTGCTTCTTTTTTATTGAGTTAACTTATAACATGCATTGTTATTACATTCTGCAGGACTTATATGTTGAATGAAAAGATGATAATAAATAAAGTTAATGCTAAGCGGAGAAAATGTGGCAATTTTGTGATTAAACAAGATTCATCCAATGTAACATTACAAAAAAACTTGTTTCCAATTAGAGTGGTCTATTGAAAAGACAAAAGGTAACCAGAGGAGAAATTTAAACACATATGACGACCGGAAATAAACTAAACATATATCCTAACATGACTTGGCGGAAGAAAATATCCATCAAAATAGCAAACAACTACGGAGATGCTTCGTCTTTTCTAAATATCATTCATCTTGGAATAAACTTGTATCGATTTCGTTGATTCCTCCGCTAGAATTACTGGTAGGATCGTTGTAGTTTAGAGTAGCTGTTGTTGTATCTACAGGGTTGAGTTTTATCCTTCCGGTCTCTAGTAGTTCATATAATTTGTTTAGAAGGACATAACAATTATCGGTGGAATGATCTTGGATGCCACTATGAAATTCACAGTAAGCGCTTATATTGTACCACTTAGGATATGGAGGTGTAAGATGCCGAGCAGGGATGAGCTGCAGTATACCTTTCTTAGCCAACTGTTTGAATATTTCTGCTTAAGGAATGTGCAAAGGTTCGCGTGGAACTTAATATTGGCGATGTTGCTGGAGTTGTTGGGCCGGGGCTTGTTGCTGAATCTAATGTGTCTGATTGACTTGCTGTGGTTGGTATACTAGTTGCTGGTATTGTTGGTATGTATGATTTGTTGATACTGATAGTTCTGCGGTGGTGCTTGATAATGTACTTGTGTTTGATATTGAGCGGGAATTCGGTTCAAAGACTGTTTGAAATTACTAGCCCCGCTAATGTTGTTCACCTCTTTATCTTTCTTCTTGGTTTTCGCGACATTTGGTGATTTGAAGATATTTTCTTGTGCCATTCCTATTATCAAACCGGCAGTAATTAATTGAGTGAAGGTGGAAGCGACGGCACACACAGTTTTGATCTTATCATCCAAGCAGCTTAAGGTTATAAATTCATCTATTAGTTCTTTTTCTGTCATCGGATGAGTTATCTGGGCAGCTAGGTTTCTCCATCTTTATGCAAAAGTGCGAAACTTCTCGTTCTTATTAAGAGTCAAAACTCTCAATGAGGATTATTAAGTGCTAAATCCTTATTATATTGATAGTGGATTAAGAAAGCATTCGCCAGATCTTTCCAGCTCTTGATCTCGTTTTTATTTAAGTTCAAATGCCATCGAATAGCTGGACCTTTAAGATTTTCCTAGAATGAATAGATCAGCGTTTTCTTATTTTTTGAGATATGCCCCCATCTAGCTATAATACATTGGTATATGGACTTGGGGTCGTCTGTTCCATCATATCTCTGAAAATCAGGACCTTTAAAATCTTTCGGAATGTCAAGATCTGTGAAAATGCAGAATTGGACAGGATCCATAACTCCTCGTGCGCCTTCCAAGCTATTCAAGCGATTCAAAATTGTTTCCACTTTATCCTCAATGGGCTGGTTTTCTGAAGCATAGAGTTATGCTGCTCTCCGAGGTTAACTGCAGCTGATATGATTGGAGTATTAGAAGGTATCACCTTTTGAGCTTCTAGTTGGATTGGCGGGACATACTACGACAGAGTATATTGGGTGGGCTCTGGTTGTGAAGGTAAACCGTAAGGATCAGATAAAATCTGTTGGGCCGTTTGCCTTTCCTGAGGTGTAGAAAACGATGGGCTTGGTTCTCCTGTTTGCTGAGCCGTTATATTGTTGCCCCTTTGTTCTACGAGAAGCGTAATAGTCGAGGTTAAACGCTCCAGTTGTTTGCTCATGTCCTCTAGTTGCTTACGGAGTTCTACATTCTTCTTTCTTAGTTGTTCGTTTATTTCAGTATCAGCCATTGGTGTAGAGGTATTACATCTCGGCCGGAGCAAATACGAACATCTTTTCAGGAAAGTCGTCTTGACCGTGTGTCAGAGATGTGCGCGCGAATGCTTTTATTTGGAAAAAAATACAAATGTTAATTAGGACTTGAGTAAAATCACAAGTATTAGAAGAAATTTTCTTTTTCTCTCTCTTTTTTTTTTTTAAAAAAAAAAAAGCAGTGGTTATTTGGAAAAGTGCAAAGAATTTGTAAAAATGAGTTTTAATTGCCAATGAAAAAGAAAACTTGCATGTTGCAGAAGGAAGAAGATTTTTTCGAAAAAAATTATTTGACGAAAGAATAATAATTTTTGGATTTTCTTTTGTTTTACTTTTAGGAGTTAGGAATGGATTTTGAGGCGAATAGAGGTGATATTAAGGAGTTTTAAAAGGGGAAACATATATTCACAATAATTATGAATATAATTCACGATATGCATGCGGGATTAGATATGGGTATTTATAAAAGCTGAGCATACAGACTACCTACACACATTATACGCAAGCTCCGATTATCCCAATAGTTTATCTAACAACCTGTCATTGCTGAGGTTTTACCGACGACTAATGTACATAATACATCAGCTCGGTGTACTACCTAGATAATATTTTTGCTAGGTTAAAGGGGCCGGGCATTACAGACTACCTACGCATATTGTACGTAAGCTCCGATTGTCCCGGTAAATAGAATGGGCATACACTCCGAGTCACCATATGCAACGCAAAATTTACACAACTTTCATGAATATGCGTAAATAACAGTAGGAATGTTATGGGTACCTATGTTGGCTGTGCTTACGGACTACCCGTGCACATTGTACACGAGCTCCGATTATCCAATGATTTATCTAACAACCTGTCATTGCTAGGTTCATCCCGATGACCAATAAACATAGTAGATCAGCTTGGGGTACTTTCCAGATTACTTTTGACTGTGGGTAAAAAGGGCCAGGCATTACGGACTACCTACGTATATTGTATGCAAGCTTCGATTGTCCCGTAAATAGGATGGGCATATATCATGGGTGTGAGGTCCGTATTCGGTTTTGTTTGGTTTTTGAGTTTATATGCATGCTTGGTTATGTATGCGAATTTCTGCGTGCGACCTTAGATTTCGCATGCGTAGCGTTATTGTGTGTGTGACGGCGTCTAGGGCGGGCCGGCCTAGTAGGGGACCCGTCGGTGTGAGGGCGCGTTTCGAGTCGAGTCGACCGAGTGCTGAAATCTAATCTATTTTTGTAGATTTCAGAACTTTCGGTCGACCGATAGTTGTTTCGGTCGACCGATCGGAGCAGGTGAGAGTTGGTGAGGGCTGTTTTTAGTGTTGTTTGGGGGTTATTCTCACTTCCACCCGAGCTGAGAGTTGCTGGAACCCTAGGTAAGTCCCTCCTAGGTAACCATCTCTTTTTTTCTTGTTTTTTTTCTTTCAAATTAAAACTCGATTTCCTTCACTCTCCGGTTTCTCCTTTACGCGTAGAGCACCGTTTTTCTTGCGTTCGGCGGAGCGACGCGGTTGAGGCTGCGGGAATACTTTGAATCTTGAGGTGGGCGATTTACACCGAGTATGTATGTGGTATGTATGGTATGCTAGTATGTTTGTGGTGTAAACTATGTGTTTAATTTGACATGTTTACGTTAATCATGCTTTGCCGGGTTATAAATCCTAGTTGGAAGAGTTGTTGATTATGAGATCATGTTTTATATGTTATATGATGCTCATGTGTTGATGGTATGCTAACTATGTGATTGATACTTCATAAATAAGTATGTATGATGTAGCCAATGTTATGAACATTGTGTGGATGCTATTATGTGATGTTAAAGTTCATGCTAAATATAGTGGGACAATACGATTATGCGCAAATGTAGTGTAAAGGACTCTAGAGACATTCGATATGTGTGACCTAGGCTTAATCCCAAAAGCGGACGCCTTGTTATGCCTTTAGTTGTTGAAAATCGAGTGGGGGTAAAGATACCCTTGGTGACACTCGTTATGACTTGGTGTATGTGCTTGCCTACGGGCTGTTGATGTTTGAAATTGCGGTCGTTGAACCTCGAGTTTACGGTAGCCTAGAACGGTTAAGGACACCCGGAGGGCTAGGGGCTCGGGAATAGGAAAACGATTGGACCAATTAGAATATAAGCACAATTAATGAATGATGCCTCTTAGGAGGTCGGTGAACGCGGTTTTTGGAGTCGCTTCATAACTGGCGGGCGGCGGCTGCGAGTGCGAGGCTCGGTTGCATAACGCCTAAAGAGTCCGAGTAGCCCCCATTTTGCGCTGTGGGATCGCCATCACCGTAGGGTTCTGTAGTCGCGTGGAATGCCCGGCGGCGCGTACCAGGACCTTGGTAGCGTGGCGGATAGAGCTTGCATTGAGAGGACTATCTCGGGTTGCGAGGATGGGTTATAAGTTCCCTCGGTCTCGGGAGTCAGTCGCTAGTGTGGGTCCGCTCTACCAGAACGAAAATATGAGAGGACTGATCTTGATTTGGGGTTAGTGATACACGCTGACTTAACTAATAAAGCTACGCATATTGGTTTGTTGGGTGGTACCTTGCCACGATTGCAAGAACCTTGGATGCATATGTGATTTGATGACTTGTATCTATGTGTGTGATTTGCTTTGTTGTTTGTGTTGTGGTGTCGCATTGGTGCTCCCGAGGAGGATACCAATGTGCCGCTCGCTGAGTCTTTTTGACTCACTGCTCTTGTTGCTTTCTTTTCAGATCCGTGCGCGAAGGGGAAAGAGCTTGCGTAGGCGGATAGCTGTGAGAATTTTAGGTATATATATAGAAGGTATACATTTTGGGATGGGCCAAGGTGTAGCTTCACCTAGTGCATATGTTAGCCCCACATGTGTATAGATTATATCATAACGTAAATGGAAGCATTAACCTACACTAATTATGTATTTGTATTTTGGGATGGTTTTAAAGGGTAAACTCAAGGAATGTTCGAGTTTATGCTTTAAAAGTTAAGTTTGTATAAACAATGGTTTTATATGAAAATGCGGATTTCATTCTAAAGTGTATTTGACTTCCATACATGTTTCCTTCGCTACTAACATGTGTATTTATATTGATGCAATCATTTTCAAACAAGAGTTTTGATATGGGAATGAATTTGGAGAAAATGGCTCTTTGGGTTCTTAATTTCCCGTATTTTCGGTTAAATTGAATTTAGGCCACAACTCGTAGTCTCGTAAGTATTTTGGGCGAGCGAGAGCACGTGCGCATGTATCTAAAGTAGATATACGAGGGCGCACGGTGGTCTCTCACAGTCCAGTGGGAATACGTAATTCGAGACCACGAGAAGTGAGCCCTTGCAAATATGTTTCTGCAGATTCTGATATTTTCGGTCAACCGATATGTTCTGCGGTCGATCGATAATTTAAATTTGCTTTACCGCTGGTTCGTAAGAACTATTGGTCGACCGATAATGTGGACGGTCGACCGATAATAGCCTCTGGAATATGAAGTTCAAATTCGATTTAAATGAGTTTTGATTTAAGTTTTAGGTGTTTATTTGGGTTTAGTGGACATATCTAAGGTGTGTGGCACTTCCCAAATGTTTGTAAAAATACAGGTTGAGCCGGAATTTATAAATTTGTGTCGCAAGTTTTCCGTAAAAATATTTTGATGTTTCGAACCCTAGGTTGCTATGGATTTTCTTTTATCAATGGAGGAGATTGATACATTATGATCTGTAGCAAGTTTTGTCGGACCTCGCGGTGAAGTTCACCTCCTCCATGAACGGCACCCGGGCTCGAAAGTCTAAAACTCGGCTCAAGTTTCTTTATGTGTTTTGAAATGATTCTTAAGCATTCCCAAACTCGTTTTAAAAGCTATAAATTCTATGCTTCGACCAGCCGGAGCTCCTTTAGTTTCCGCTGCATATTTTGGGCTCCCGGCTGATCATCCCCGACGTCTCCCCTCCCCTTCGCAGCCGCGCCCCGGGGCGCGGTCGCGACAATGGGTTATCCATGCAATACAAAACATTAATAAATTATATACAAAGACATCATTATTAAAATATTTAAACATGTATTTGTATGTGTTAAATATAAATCTAAAATTATTTTAATCACTTAAAACGAGCCTGACGAGTCACCAGTGGAGTCGCCATCTGTTGACGACCTTCCTCCGGAGTTGGAAAAGGGTTGGAGTCACCACCTAGATATTTAATGAAAATCTAGGAAACCAGGATAAGGCACATTCGATATTCAAAGGCTCATTCGTCGTTTACGGTGGGGAAGACGAAACACCCCCACAGCGTCCCTCGAAAGAAGGGTATTCTATATAAGTGATTAAAATGATTTTGAATTTATATTTTAACACACATTTATTATGGGCTCAACGCCGTTTCGTTTCCTATTCATTGCTCCATTTTAATTTTTGTTGTGAATTAGAAAAAGAAGTATACAGCTCTATTTTCTAATTATTTAATTGAATTATAAATATACACGTATAACTCATTTTATTAAATATGGATAACTTCTTATAACATTTTTTTACTTACAAAATGTTATTATGCTCAAAGATAAATAATTAGGAAGTATACACCTCCGAATATATGTTCAGGTTACAAGTATACACCTATAACCCAACAAAATTGGTTAAAAATTGATTTAAAACGAAATTAAATTAATTTGGGCCGTAAATGGACTGGACCGGACCAAATGGTCCTGCCTAAGCCGAACTGGCTTGGCCCAGACGAGCGCAACGCGTCTGGGCTCGATCAAATCCACGCGGGGCTTTATAATTTTTGTATTGAAATTATTTCCTAAAAACACATATAGATATATTTTTGGTGCACTTGTACGTACTATAATACGATTTTCATTATTTTTAAATGTGCTAAGTTTTTAGAGCCCAGGACACTAGTTTATAACTAACTTTTTGAAAAACAAATTCATATAAAAAATTATAAATTTTGATTAAAAAAATGTTAAAAAATTTTACCAAAAAATATCCTCAGATATATATTTAATACGCTCATATATACAAAAAGAAATATTGAAGAGACAATTGAACAGTGTAGACCTTTTTATTGCCTTTTTCCCCCTTTTTTTAAAACAAATAATGTGCTTTTTCTTTTTGATTTGCCCAGACCATATAATTCAAATTTTTATTTCTTAGAAATATTGTTTGAACAGTCCAATATTTTTTGGCCTTTTCTATCAATTATCCGACTCTTTTTAGCAAAATTATTAAATAAAATTAATCCTTTGTCTATTTGCTGCAATAACATTAATCCTTTGTTTATCTTTATATATTTGCTCTAATAATTACATGAACTCAAATCTTTATTTTTGATGTTTTATTTATTTATGTAATTTACCTAAAAATTTATATGAAATTAATTTTTTAATACATATTCAATAACCATTAGGTTTATTATTTTATTTCCAAACAACATAATCAATTCTAAGTCAGCCTCCATAGCAAATATAATCTGAAAAATATTTCTTTTATTTTGTTTATCTCAATAGTTACATATAAAATTTTCTTTCTTTTTGCGCCTCAGCTTTATATGAAATTATTTTTTTTCAATTTGTTGTCTTAATAGTTATCCGAACAGATCTTGTTCTTTAATTCGAATTTTTATAATTTTATTTATATATACATTTTATAATTACTTAATTTATTATTTTATTTGTAAATGCTATGATGAGTTTTAACTCCACAAATAATTCTTCTCAAAAAAAAAAACTTCACAAATAATACTTGCGCAACGGGCTACGAAAAACTAGTAAGTAGTAAAGAGAGAATCCGCCTCGAACCCGTTCCTTCCGCCCGCCGTGAACCGCTCCAACTCTGTCCCTCTCTAGAATTCCTCTTCTTTGTCTGTAAAGCTTGTCGGCTCTCAGCCACCGCTATAAATAGCCGTCATCTGGCCGCCGATGCCAACGCCGTCTAGGGTTCCGACTTGATCTCCTCGCTCTCCGCCGCACTCTGAATTGCTCTCAATTCAATCTTCGCTCGCGGGCCATCGCCGGAATTCGATGCGAGCAGCGGTCATTGGCAACGGCGGGGGAGATGGCTCAGGACGCGTTGGTTCCTGCGACATCGGCGGCGGCGGTTGTGGTGCCGGGGGATGTTGTGGTAAAGAAGAAAGGTTCTGCGACGACGGCTGTGGCGTCATCGAGGAGCTGGATTGTTCTTGATGCCACCGGCGAAGGGCAGATGCTCGATGCAGACAAGTACGCTATCATGCATCGCGTTCAGATCCATGCGCGTGATCTCCGGATTCTTGATCCGTTGCTCTCGTATCCTTCTACTATACTTGGACGCGAGCGCGCCATTGTTCTCAATCTCGAGGTAATCTTACTGTTTCTTGCGGAACTGCGATGGAGTTCACGTAATTGTTGTGTCAGAAGTTATTTTCGCAAGAATTAACACCTACTTTATAATGTCACTCTTTTGTTACACTGGCATGAGCACGCTAAGATGTATTCTGTAATGACTCAGTAAATATGTAGAGCTTTTGCATCTCGCGTTGCTCGTACCGCATACAAATCATAATCAGAAACTGATTGTACTTAGTTTTCTGTTATGCAGCATATTAAAGCCATAATCACTTCTGAAGAGGTACCATAAAAATTTGCTTTGCTTTTATTAGATTATTGTCCTTGTTATAGCTTTTTACTGTTGAAACAGATATCTCAAATAGTAATACTAGAATTCCTGTTTTATCCTAATTTTTTAGGTTTTTCTTAGAGATCCCCTAGACGAGAATGTGATTCCAATAGTGGAGGAGCTTCGGAGGCGTTTACCCCCTTCAAATATAATACATCAAGTGCAAGGTGACGGTCATGACAACTTGGGCGGTCAACATGATCTAGATGCTGCTGAAGAAGATGGTACTTCCTTGGATCTGCTGACGAAAATCTAAGCATTATGCTTTATTTTTCTAATTTGAAATTATCCATGTTTGTGTCTGCCTATTCAAAGTCCATCGTATAACTATAGCGCATTTAGCTACATTTACTTGGTGTAACAAGGGATTTAGTTCGTGGTGTGGCTGTGTTACCTGATGATACTGGTGAAAATAAACGTGTCTAGCTGATGATTTTCCACATCCAGATGCACTAGACTGAATTTTTAGGCTGAGATTTCCATGGGGGTTATTTTTTCGGTTAAACACTAAGGGTATATGCATAGAGACATTGCAACAACTTGTTGGAACAGAACTCCCTTAATACTGAGGTTATTTTCTATTTGGTTAGGTTGAAAGAAGAACATTATGGAAATAGTTTAGGAGTGCGATATGCTATAATGCTGACTTGTTTGGATTAGGTTATTTGCTTGACCAAAGTTCTGCAAGTTTTTATATAAGTTGTCTTTCTCATGTTTATGTTGATCCTAACTTCATAGAAGGTTCCTTTTGCTGAAATTTTAAGCACCATATTCCTATCATTGATAAGTGTTGATGATCTTTCAATGTTACAACAAACTTTATCGTGCTTCTACATGGCAATACAGAGTCTCCTTTTGAATTTCGGGCTTTAGAAGTTGCTTTAGAAGCAATTTGCAGCTTTCTAGATGCACGCACTACGGAGCTAGAGACATCTGCTTATCCAGCTTTGGATGAGCTGACCTCCAAGGTGTGTTGTGAGTTACTTTGGAATCGATTATTTTGTTCTCCCATAGTTCCATAATGTAGCATGTTTTACTTTTAATGATCTAGGCATATGTTCTTGTACCGGGTGTAAGTTGGGTTTTTACATGGAGAAGATCCCTTGAAGTGGATAACTGGTGGTTTTCTGTCGTGTTGCATTCTTACCAATGTAAAATTCCTATTGTAGCATGACATAGATCTGGAAAGAAGCACAAACATTCTATCCATTTGCAAAAATTGTATGGCTTATCGAGTTTCACAGAGTAATAGCAACCTGAGTTCACAACATATCTCATGATGTTCGATTTGATTTATTGGAAGCACATGCAACTTGTTAAAGGCTAAATTGGATTGTGGCAGCCTTAAGAGTGGCATGCCTTTAGAACATAATCAAATGATGCCATTTTCTTCAGCTGATATTATGTCATGCTTTGTACATGCAAAAGATACCGATAAGTTCTAAGCTCTCTAGATAGTGCAGAATATTTGCATGTTGTTTTAATTGTTCACTTTGGTAATGTTGTGACTTTTTGTTCTACTTGTACTCATCTATGTCGCACGGACACTTCAAAACCTCGGCCAAATCCGTGACTGACGCGTATCGAATACAGATTCAGCCCCGAAACGGCTTAGATGCGAGTCGGACATACGCTGGTTGTGTCCGATTCAAGTATGGCCCTGGACACATCAAGATGGGGGACACACCCTGGACACATCCAGCCTGGTAACCTACATTAAGGACAAATAATACGTTCACCCAAGTACGCTGTTATGAACCGACTCGGATCGGCTCACGTCGGCGGCCCGGACGCGGCGAGGATAAACACCGGCGGCCCGGTGGCGGCTCTACAACTAATTCTACCAACTAAATAATAATAAAAATAATTAATTCTTCTTCCATGCTTTTCCAATAAAGGTTACAAGATATATTTATAGAGGCTATTCCTCTATATTCCTTTCATACACATTCTACTAATAAAAATCTCCTAATATAGATACTTCCTATTACAAATATTCCTACTAAAGATATTCCTATTACAATATCTACTAAAAGTATTCTCTAAATAATTTCGGATAATCTGAACTTGATCGTAATTCGTGTCTCATGCGGCTCGAACCCATTTAATTCTGTACATAACATTCCCCCTCTCGAAAACAACTTTGTCCCAAGGTTTGTCATGCGTCGTAATTTCCGAACGTTGATGTCTTCCAACCACAAAAATATATCGTCGATAAAGAGCTAGTGGTCTTGGCCGATAAAAATAAGGGATAGATACCTGCATAATAATAAATAGCCACTGAAGCGTCATACCAGCACTGTAGGATGTTCTTGATTGAAAGCTTCTGGTATATCACTCTGATAATCTGTATGGTCTCCAAAATATCCACTTTGCTGCAGCTCAACAGATAATGCTAATCGATACGTAGATAGTAGCGTAGTAACTGGGTATCTAACTTGGCTGCAATTCCTCTGTATATTATTCGTGAGACCGTCAACAAATATGCCGTGACTGTTGTTCGGACTCGAAGCGATATCAAATTTTCTCTCCTTGAAAATGCAACCCAATATTGTGCCACTGACGAAATTTGTCGAAGATTGCGAAGTTCATTAAGGCGCCAATTATTTGTGAGATCATCCATTTGTTGTTTAAATCTTTCGCACATTTCGTCAATTTATCCATGATTTCTTAGCGCGCTGCTGAATAAAGGTGTTTGGTGCAGAAGGTGGTTGCGGTGCGGACCGAGAACTTCAGTATTGGTGGTGAGATAGTAACTTTTCTCGGGTGGATGTGAGCGTAAGGTGATGAATAGGAGACCAAGCTGGCTGCTGGTAGTTCGGTGATGTATATGGGGGCCAAAATGATGGTTGTGGTGGTTGTTGATGGTATTGCGGTGACGGTATGAACCATGGTACATACGGAGTAGGTGGTGGAGGCGGCGGAGAATAATTGTGACAATGGAGGAACATAGGGCTCTGGTTCTGATGTGTTCCAGTAGAGGGACATAGCAATTTTTTTTTTTTTTTTTTTTTTTTTTTTTTTTTTTTTTTTTTTTTTGGGGGGGGGGGTGTTGGGGAGAAACGTAGCACACACCAAGGCGAAAACGAGGTTCCGGGACCGACTGCTCTGATACCAAATTGTCTATGAACCGACTCGGATCGGCTCACGTCGGCGGCCCGGACGCGGCGAGGATAAACACCGGCGGCCCGGTGGCGGCTCTACAACTAATTTTACCAACTAAATAATAATAAAAATAATTAATTCTTCTTCCATATTTTTCCAATAAAGGTTACAGGATATATTTATAGAGGCTATTCCTCTATATTCCTTTCATACACATTCTACTAATAAAAATCTCCTAATATAAATACTTCCTATTACAAATATTCCTACTAAAGATATTCCTATTACAAATATGCCTACTAAAAGTATTCCTAATATAATTCTGACTAATCTGAACTTGATCCGTAATTCGGTCCTCATGCGGCTTGAACCCATTTAATTTTGTACATAACATACGCCTCCTTCGAGGCTTACTGTTTCCTTTCCTACTCTCTTCGCTTCTGCCGACATCGTCTCTTCTACACCTTGCCTCTTCTTTGTCTTCTCTATGCTTAATCAAAGGCCATGCCTCCCCTTTCTCTATCCCCACAAGTCTTCATCTTCAAATTCTACTCCGGTAGCCGACGAGAAACGTGGAATAGAGCAAGCATGGAAGTTTGACCCAAACTAGGCGACTAATCGTGCGATGGCGACGCTCTTGACTAGGAGGAGATATATCAGTGTCCGCTCGAGCATTGTGTACATTAGGAATATTGCCATTCTTCAGTCTGTGCTCCTGTAGAGAACTTGTTTGCGGCCTCTATCTACAATGGTGGCTGGTGAATTTTTTTCTCCATTTCTTGAGATTCTTTTTTTTTAGGGATGTAATTGATTGTGATGCTGGGAAAATAAAGAGTTGAGTAAAATCAATAAATTGAGACTGCAATAGTAGTTGGTTACCCCGTGATGTAAGAAGTAGTGGGATACGATGGAGGTGTAAAGCAGTTACTGAAATATCAGTGGCTGCAGTAAGTCAGAGCCAATGGCATGGCATGATAACATCTAGCACGAAACACATAATCACTTACTGAATTTTTAACTGGCTGTGAAGTGAGTAGGTGCCAATGGCATGAGAAGAGCTAGCCAAGAAACACATAATCTTTATACATATATGTAAATTGGTATAACAAGGTAAATATACCAGGTATATGTAAAATTTAGAAAAATTTAAAATTGTTTTAATTTTGGGGCCCTGCTCATATATTTTCTTTTTAAATCTCAATGTACTCCATCTATGTGTTACCTTTTTTTATAAAAAATAACATTTGTTGTTGTTTATAATGCTAGTGCTGGAAAACCTATTTCCTGAAATAACGTTATTTTGTAATGACTAATGACTAGACGAATGACTATTGATACTCAATAGTCATTAGCCAATACCTAATAATATTGACCTTTGGTTGAAATGGTTATTTGTCTTTTTCTCAAAAGGGCTATTGATATAGATATTTATACTTCATATGAACTCTATTTATAGTTTGATACAAGGTTTTACGTGACTAGCTGAGCCGATTTTCGGTAAACTCAGATCCTAGCATATGCCGATTGTACCGATGGTGCCGTGCTGATATACATTTATTTGTTAATTTTAAAAATAAATAAAAATCTTTAAAATTATTTAAAAAATCCAAATATAAGATTTTTTAGCACGTGCGGTGCCTGTTTGTAGGGGTGTTCAAAAAAATACCCGACCCGAGGATCCGTACGGACCCAACCGGACCCGAAGGATTTGGGTCGGGTCTATCGGGTCCATGGGTCGGGTCGGGTCTCAAAACTAGACCCGAGCTTCGGGTCCGGGTCGGGTCCGGGTCCGAGTTGTTGATACCCAACCCGACCCGACCACCTTATATATTTATTTATTATTAATAAAATATATATGTATATATATTTTTAAATAAAAATATATTTTTTAATAAACAAAACTACTGCATAAAGGAGGAATCTTATATAAAGCTCAATACTTTCACCAGCTTTAAAACCCATAATAATAAGTGGGACAATTTCATATCTTAAATATTAGTTGACTTAGTCTATTTAAATAATAAGTATATAGAACCCAAATACCAAAAAATTATCATAGTATATATGTTTTTAAAGTATAGTAGAGTGGTTAGTCTTATAAGAGTTCTTAATGTATAGTTTTGAATCATCAGAATATATATTGCTTATGATATAAATTATTCTATATAAATTATATAATATATATATATATATAAGAGTTCTTAATGTATATATTTTTATATTACAAATAAAAAAAAATTTAAAAAAATAAATCTGACAAGACCCGACCCGACCGGACCCGAACCAGCTCGGGTCCGGTCGGGTCGGGTCCGGGGTTGGCCGGACCGGACCCCGACCCGATTTTGAACAACCCTACCTGTTTGTGCCGCAACGATAACTATCGGAACATTTATGTGCCATCCGGCACGGGCTGTGTCGATTGGCATCTAAACCCATGGGGTAAATTATCTATTTGGTACCCCGACTTGTACCTATATTAATTTTTCGTACCCCATTTTGCAAACGCATCTCAGCGCATACCTCCAGCGAGAATCCGTGACGGCGCTGTTAATATGGATGATGTTGAAAAACGGATTTTTTACCCGTTAACATTTAGGCCCCAAAAACACCAATTTAGAAGCATATTTAGGAGAAATTTTGAACATAATTGTATGATTTTTGATGATATCTAAACTTTTATATGTTAAAGTTTTTTAAAAAAATACTTCTAATGTTGTAATTTTGGAGGCTCCCAATTGTTAACGGATTTCTAAAAATCGATTTATTAACCGGTACACTTGAAGACTCAAAACACTTATTTCAAGTTTTTTAGAAAAAACTTTAAACATAAAGTTGTAGATCTTATAACTCTACAATTTTTATATTCAAAATTTTTTCAAAAATTATTTCTAGCTAGGTGTTTTTGGGTATGAAAGTGAATAAGTAAAAATTTAACGTCGAATCAATTTGGGAGCCTTATAACACTCTAGAAATACTTTTTTGAATAAATTTGATTAAATTTATAAATGTAATACAGATCTACAACTTTTATGTTTAAGTTTTTCTAAAAATACTTGTAGCTAAGTGTTTTGAGTCTTCAAGTGTACCGGTTATAAGTCGATTTTAAATTCGTTACAATTGGGAGCCTCAAAATCACATTTAGAAGCATTTTTTTAAAAAATTTTAAATATAAAAGTTGTAGATCTCATCAAAATCTACAACTTTTATGTTCAAAGTTTCTCCTAAATATGCTTCTAAATTGGTGTTTTTGGGGCCTAAATGTTAAAGGGTAAAAAACCTGTTTTGCCACGTCATCCATATTAACGGCGCCGTCACGGATTCTCGCTGGAGGTATGCACTGAGGTGCGTTTGCAAAATAGGGTACGAAAAGTTAATATAGGTACAAGTCGGGGTACCAAATAGGTAATTTACCCAAACCCATGGTTTGATAATAATGTTACAATGAGATAAATATATAAAAAATGTCGTGTCCCATCCATGTCGTATCTAATCTCTTTTACAAATTGCTGAATCGTTGTGTCTGCATTTTGTCGTGTCGTATCCCTGTATCCGTGCCCGTGGCCGTGCATCATACGTAGTCATGATCTTTTAGGTGCTTTTCATTTTTTTCAAGCACAATAGTCGATATGTCTTCTATATGTATGTTTTATAACTGTGCTCATTATATCTAAAGTTTTCTGGATGATTAGTTCATGCTTGGACTTGTGCTAAATTGTCCCTTCTGGTTCTCAAACTTGTGTGGGCATTTTTTGGTGGCCATTCATGTCTTGTTATTGTTGGCTTTTTTCCTCTTGTTATGCAGATTAGTAGTCGCAACTTGGACAGAGTGCGCAAGCTCAAGAGTGCTATGACTAGGCTAACTGCGCGAGTTCAAAAGGTGTAGGCAACCATCAATGCTCATTTAGTCCATATAATAGTCCCTGCAACAATCAATCTTGTATCCAACATGCATAATACGATGAATGAAAGTTTGAGTATAGTGTTTTAAGATGGCAGGTCTGTCTATTTGGTTAGTTTTTTGTTGCTACTAGTTGAGCTATCCTGTCTTGTGTTTTATATTACTACTCTTTTAGGATGTATGCATCATATTCTTATGTTACTCATGATGTTGGTTAAGTAGTAACAGCTACTCCTTGTCGCCTTTAAGTGACTGACAACAAATTAAATTGTTGATAAATGATGAGTGAATTCCTTGTGGAAAACATTTCCGAAAGTTCTTTATTATCGCTAAGGCACATATAATATCTAGACTGATTTCAAATGCTGTAATGCTTTGCAGTTTTCGGGATTTTCCATGTTATCCTTTAAAAATATGGCTTCTTACAAGTGATTATTTTCATCCTGTGGTATCTAAGCTTATGACTCATAAGTATGTGGAATATGTTGCTGCATGCATCTGATATATGCATCAAAGAAAGTAAAATATTGACCGTCATTATGAATTCTGGGACATACTTATTGACATTTTTTGAGTTAAGAGTTTTAACTAATGTTGCTATAAAGGTTCCTTAGTTGATTTCAAAATTCAGATTATATAAGGCAAATGAACTTATGGCTTCTATATGGTTGTAAATGTCCCTTCCTTTAGGTTCGTGACGAGCTTGAACAACTACTGGACGATGATGACGACATGGCTGATCTTTACTTGTCAAGA
Organism: Xerophyta viscosa; assembly: GCA_002076135.1. Lineage (NCBI taxonomy): Eukaryota > Viridiplantae > Streptophyta > Magnoliopsida > Pandanales > Velloziaceae > Xerophyta > Xerophyta viscosa. Next base: position 33,232 of record MJHO01000410.1, on the reverse strand, counting down.
AAATTGGCTGGAGCATCCTCACCTGTCAGCGGTTTTGGTGGAATTAATTGGTTCCCAGGCTCACCAACAATTGGGTCAAAGATATCAAGAGCAAGCAGGGCAAGTGTAGCAACTCATGGAAATGAAAATGACGTTGAGGAGCTGGAAATGCTTCTCGAGGTTAATTTTCTATTCTTCATTTATATACATTTTTCTTCCTTTCCAAAGTCATGCTAGTCCACAGATACTTATGCTCTTTTGAATTTGCAGGCATATTTCATGCAAATTGATGGCATATGCTCTTTTGAATTTGCAGGCATATTTCATGCAAATTGATGGCACATTGAACAAACTGACGACGGTATACATTTCTGTAGCTGTTTAACTAATTTGTGGATGAATGGTTGGATGGAGATACAATTTGACTGGAAATATGATAATCTACTATATCATTTTACCTTGAAATGTATGCTAAGCATCTATCCTAGTGCCAAACAAGTCAAGCATGGTTAAAGTTTTAAATACATAGGCTGCAAATTTCTCTTGTAGTAATATGTTTGGCTTCTAATCTTCATGTTTTAACTGATTATAACCAATATTACAATTTCCTGTCTCACTGCCACCATGCCTTATGTATGATGCCCATCCTTCATGCTTTTTCTACATGTAGCATAATCAGCCGGTGCTTTTACTTTAGTATATTCATCAAAACTCTGATGGTTTCTCAAGCTGGTAATAATTGGTCTACATTGGTTCACAGTTGCACGTTTGCCTTTTGCTGTTCAGCAGAAAGATTTCCAGCTTGAATTTTCATTTAAAATTTGATAAATGGTTTTTTTTTTCCCGTTTGAATTGAATTTTAAATCACTGTGAACATATTTCAGTTGCGAGAATATATTGATGACACCGAGGATTACATTAATATTCAGGTAGTTTCTACTCCATTTATGTTGAGATTGAAAGAACCATTTGTTTACTAGGCATTATGTTAAATAATTTGGCATGCTAACAGACCTTGAACCTTATTTGCAGCTTGACAACCATCGAAATCAATTGATTCAGGTGACAACTCCCACTTGTAGTAACTTTTGTGGCTACTCTATATATTTATGTGGTGAATCATATGGCATTTTGCTGGTTGAAGGGATTGTTTGAAAGTGATTAGGGCTAAGCACTTCTCGAACTGACCCGAAAACCCGACCTGACCCGACCTGAAAAATGCAAAAATTCGGATTCTGGTTCAGGTCAGGTGATATTTTAAAGGATTCGGGTTAATAAAATTTGGTTCGGGTTGGAGCGAGCAAATTCGGGTTGGGTTGGTTCCCGAAATTTAACCTACTATATAATATATATTTATGGGTTATGGCCTCCCACCCTTTTCCTCCATCCAATCCTAAATTAAATTCCTTCTCTACCCAAAAATTCGTCTGCCACCTTCTGCCGCCCCCCTGCGGCCTTCGTCTCCGCTGCCTGCCGATTCCACCTCCGCCTCCTGCCGCCTCTACCTCCCCTTCCGCCCACCGCCTCTACCCTCTACCTCCACCTCCACCTCCACCTAACTCTCTCTCTCCTTCCCTTCACCTTGCCGTGCCGCATACTCGTTCCCGTCTCCTCCACCAACTCCTTTACCTCCGCCAACTCTGCTCGCGCCTCCGCTCCCCCATGAAGCCATCAATTCAGGTCAATCTGATCCCTACTGAGTTTTATTCAGCTCGTGTATGTTCGGGTTTAGTGCAAATTCGGGTCAAGTCGGATCTGTGTTTATTCGGTTCAGGTCAGTCTTGTTAGGTTCGGGTTGGGTCGGGTAAGTTCCGGTTGACCCGAATGCTTAGCCCTAAAAGTGATGCCAAATAGAAGAAAGCTACTAAGGCTCTCCACTTTCATATAGCAGCTTTGCGAAGGGTCTGTTTACTTAGAAAGGAAAGTGGGAAAGTAGGAAACTGAGAAAGTTGGAAAGTCAGTTTTCTTGTTTACTTTAAAAGAAAAGTGAAAAGTAGAAAGTTGGAAAGTTAGTTTCCTTGTTTACTTTAAATAGAAAAGTGAGAAAGTGAAAAACTGACTTTTCTTTCATTTTCCATCTCAATGTAATTTTTATTTTTTTGACTTTCTCATCAAAAGTTAGGAAGTGGGAGGAAAGTGAGAGTCATTAGCCACAAGCGTTTTAGTGCTATGCATTATTAATAATAATTATCTTCTCTCAAGAATAAGTGTGCATACAATAAATATACTATTATTATAAATTAATTAATATATTTATAACTAGCAAATATTCTAAAAAATTTATTATTTTTAATAAATAATAAAATAATAAATTTATATGCTTTAATAATACAAAAATAAATAAATAACACAATAATAATAACAAGCAAATTACTACAAATAATTAATAATAAATATTTATTTATTATATTATTTTAATTATATAATGATTTAATTCATTTATTACTATTTTCCTAAAAATATAAATAAATAAAATTACTAAATAGGTAAATAAAATAAATACTAATTTTTTAATTATTAATTAATAAATTGATAAAATTAATAAATAAAATAGTAATTATTTCTAAATTATTATTAAAAATATTAATTTTTTAGTTATTATTAAAGAAATTTTTTTTAATTATTATTAAACAATATTATTAAAAATTAATTTTATAAATAAAAAATTCTACTTACTTTCCACTTTACAATACAAAATAAATAAGAAAATTCAAATCTACTTTCTTATCACTTTTCCATCACTTTTCATCTCATCACTTTCTTTTCAGTTTTCACCTTACCACTTTCTTTTCACTTTCCACTCTACTACTTTCTTTCCACTTTTTTTTTCACTTTCCTACTTTCCACTCCAAGTAAACAGCCCCTAATACTAATAGCTTTGTTGATTACCGACTTATTGAGCTAAAACTGTTACACTTATTGAACAATTTGAATACATTGTAGATCCAGTAAATATTTGTTTTGCATTCATTTGATGGCTTTCCCATTTTTATCTTATCATTTCATTATTGCTTTGCTGTTTTCATGTATGTGTTGATCTGATGCTTCGACTTCTTTTTTTCCTTTTTTTTTGCAGTTAGAGCTTTTCCTAAGTGCAGGCACAGTAAGCCTCTCTCTATATTCATTAGTTGCTGGGATTTTTGGAATGAACATTCCTTATTCCTGGAATGAAAATCATGGATATATTTTCAAATTGGTGAGTAACAATATATATACATAATTTATTGGTTTCTTCGTCGCCTGACATTACCTTAACATATTTTGTACTGTTTCATAGGTAGTTATTTTTTCTGGAGTAGCTTCTTTGTTGCTTTTTGCAGCAATCGTTGCTCTTGCTCGGTACAGAGGCCTCATTGGTTCTTGATATCCATTACGACAAACGCGCAGAATGAAATATTGAGAGCTTGTAAGAATTCATAAACAGCAACAAAATTGGGCTGCATAATCATACTTCTATACGCAGCCAGCTCCATGTCGCTCAGACTTGCCCTGTACTCTTTATTTATTTGTATAAGTATCAAATTACCTGGGGCTAAATTATAGTAGCATAAACATCCGTAATATTTCTCACCCTTCAACTTAACTGATAACGACACCAGCATCCAATGGCGTTGGGGATGACTCAATGTCTGGTCAATCACCCTCAATGTGTCTAACACCTGGCTGTTTTTAGTTCATGATCTTTGGAATTTGGCAACTTGTTGGTTATATTTGTCATTATCATGGACTGTTGTCTGGCATCAGTCTCTTAAGTGCAAAGTTAATTCCGTTGGGTGATTTCATGCAATGATCCATAGTTGTAGTTGCTAATATCAAATGTATAGTTGCATCATAAGTATTGTTTATCGTCGTACTTCAGTTTAATATACATATAGAGCAATTTTTCTCTAAAGTGTTTGTTGACGAATCGCATATTGTATTCCAGTTCTTTCTCGAAGAGCTTGCTTACAAGGAGATTTAGAGCTGGCTTATCGTATTCCAGTTTAATATACATATAGAGCAGTTTTGCTCTTAAAGTGTTTGTTGGCGAATCGCTTATCGTAATTCCAGTTCTTTCTTGAAGAGATTGCTTACAAGGAGATTTCATCGATTTCATGAACTACTATAGTGGTAAAAGGTTTTTCCAAGCTCTTTAGGAGATGAATAAGCTCTGAGAGCCTCTTGTGCATTTCATTAACAGTTTCTTCTTTGATCATCTTGAACTTTTTGAAACTATCAGTGGGTATGCTTATTCTTAATTCCATGAGCTGTGGAGTTTCATCATGGACAATAATTTATTCTAATTTTTATTTTCTTTTTTTGTTTTTTTTGTTTTGTTTTTTTTGTTTTGTTTTTTTTGTTTGTTTTGTTTTTTTTTTTTTGCACTTTCATAGACAGAAACATGATTACATTTTACATCATTTATAGCGCAATAGATTAAGTTCATACCTTTAACAATTAAATCAAATAATTACTTCTTTTTCGTCAAGTTCCTCTTTCATTGTTTAACATATTTATATTCCTCCAACATTCCTGGTAGGGTGATTGAAAACATTTTCTATACTTCCCATAATAACCTATACAGGGATTGGATGGACATTTTTATTTAATCTTTCAAGTCCTATAGTTTTTACCATCAATAGGGAGGTCAAGTATGTGAACGGCCCTCAATTACAGTATCCCTCTGAGGAAAGACATAGGTATATAAATGGTTTAGAATCTTAATTCTTAAATGAAAAAGTCTACAAATCAGAAATCCTTGCTCTAACACCAATTGTTGATCTATGGCAATCCCAAGACGAAACCGATCCCATGGGGTTGACTACACTGTAATATATGTGAACGACCCTCAATTACAGTATCCCTCTCTCGGAAAGACATAGGTATATAAATAATTTAGAATCTTAGTTCTTAAACGAAGAAGTCTACAAATCAAAATTCCTTGCTGTAACACCAATTGTTGATCTATGGCAATCTCAAGAAGAAACAGATTTACGGTGCAGTCGACCCCTTAAAATATCTATGTGTACTTGTTTTGTGCAAAAATTTTCAACATGAAAGTTGTAGATCTTGATGAAATATGAAATTTTTATTGTTCAAAATTTTTTTAAAAAATACTTCTAAATAGATATTTTGGCGTTCCAAAGTTTAACGGGTTTTGATGTGACATTTCAGAATCCATTAAGTTTTGGAACTCCAAAATACCTATTTAAAAGTATTTTTTGAAAAAAATTTCAAAATAAAAGTTTCATATTTCATCAAGATCTACAACTTTTATGTTGAAAGTTTTGCAAAAAAAAAATGTATACACGAGCAGGGGGGTGGGGGGTCGACTACGGTGCAGTCGACCCCATGGGATCGGCACTCATCCCAAGAAGGGGTGAATTGGATTTTCCAAAAAACATAGAGAAATATATAACTAAGCTCTAAGCAGGTTACAATGTATATAACTTCCTATGCATATATCTAATGATAAGAAAAATAAAAACAAGCGCTAAGAAATGCGACATTGCCATGTATAGTAGTTCGGCCAAACAAGACTACTTCCATTCTTGCATCTTCCAAGGGCTTTTCTCTATTATTAGAATGAGCAACTTAAGGGCATTGATGCAGTCGTTACAAGTGTCTGGACTTAACGATAATTGTTCTCCTTAGCTTTTAGTGGATGAGTTGGCAACCCATTTACCTCTTCTTTATGGGTAATGAGAGCTGCAATTACAAAAATATTTTAAAGAAAATAAAAATTAAATACGATCTCTCAAGAGTTTCCTCACACATAAGAGAGATTCAGCTAAAGATATACAAAAGGAGCTAAAAAATAGTTATGGTGGCTTTGTAAATGCTTTTTGAACTCTAAAAAGTGTTTTTTTTAGTAGCTTGAGTTATGGTAATCGCTTGGGCCACTGTGTACATATAGGCATCTAGACCAAATGAAATTCTGGCTTTTGCAAGGTCCTCTATTCTCTTCTTTGCTTGGATCTGGCAAATTTCCTTGCATAAGTATTCTTTTCCCTTCTTCTCATGTCGGCGTAAGTGGGTTCCCCTAAAATGCAATGGACTCATCGTATCACTATTAATGTTTGGAGGGAGCGTTCCTCCTCTGTCATGCGCCTTTTATTTTCCGATTGCCTTCGTTCTTTCAGGATAGGAGAACGCTGCCTCCTGACCTCTTCCACCCATCTGGGTGATCTCCTTGGACTAATGGTATGCTGCCTTCTGGGGCTACGCGATCTCCTCCTCGAAGGACTTCGTGATCCCACCTCGGGTGATGGGGACTCCAAGATCTGTGTCTCCTCAGAGCGTTCTCCTTGGTCGCCCTTTCCGTCGCCCTCAGATGGTTATGCAATTGTCTGCATTATAAAGTGGAGTGAGTACTAGATTTGTGAATTTCACAGAATACCTTGCCCTCCCCGTGGGGTTTTGTGCCCGCCTTCGACTTGGTTCCTCGGTTGAGGGGTAGCACCTCCATCACAGTGTTCAACTAAGGTCTTTTGAAGGTGAACCGCTGGGCTTCGCTCTTCTTCTCCTCCTTATTCGTGCTCGCTTTTGATTCATAGGCTTTCTTGATGTCCTTCTTTTTGTCCTTATTCGTCGCTGACAAGGCGCGGTCAAGCTTGATCCTCGCGCACATGTCCTGCAAATCCAAGGGTGGATTTTCGAAAATCCGTTCCCCTAGCTAAGGGTTCCGGATTCCGATCTAGAGGGCCGCCATGATACCATTGGATCCGCATTCTAGACCTTCCGTTGCTCATCGTTGAACCATCTAAAGTAGCCCGCCATGCTCTCATTCTCTTGTTGGATCACTGACAGTAGGACTCTATTGTCCTGATAGATTATGCTGTTGAAGTAGAAGTTGGTGACGAAAACCTTCTCCAATTGTGCAAAGTTGTCGATGGAAAAGACTGCGGATGGTTCTTCCATCAGAATTTTGCCAATCCAATTAAAGTGTTGTCGAACGCCAAATAACACAGCTCGTCTGACGCCCATTTGAATCGCATAGCGGCCCAGATATCCATAAGCTTTGGTAGTTCAAAGTCAGAGGGGAGCAGGGTCTCTAAGACCCTCTTCGTTAGGGGTGAAGGTTAAAGAGTAGATGCCCTAAAAGCCAATTATATTTGATATATTGGCAAACACACACTTTATTATAAACATATTTTGTTTATTTATTTGTTTAATTATGGTTATTCCTATTTGTAGTATCGTCATATTTTGTGTGTGTTTATGAATGCATGTGATAAACCTCATGGACAAGGGCAATAGATTTAGGATCATGATAGTAGATCATGATAATGAGACCTAACATCTTATAAACCTAAGTCCAAAATATTTTTAGTCATAGGTGCATTGAGTAGGGGCTCAATGGCACCGCAAAGACTAATATACAGCTTACTGTCTCGTATGATGATAGTAGTGATCTCATTACTACAAGTGTAGTTGACACTGAAGTAAGTGTGTAGGTGCTCACTAGAGAATGAGTTCACTGAATTGACTCGCTAAAAGACCACTAATGAAATTAGTCAATGGAGACTTTTCTGAGATAGTTGTGCCTTGATCATTCGACTTGAGGTTGCCATAGTATCTTATGTGTAGAACATTTATATTTTAATGTGTATCAAAGTACGGCAGCTTAGCTGTACACGGATGCCATCTGGGTATAGATCTTCGCACATGAAGATAGGTGAGAACCAATAAAGAATCTGTCACCTCCTAATAAGGAGGAGAATATTCTATGTGTCTTTAATATAGAACTAGCTCAGAAAATCCTTGGTCGAGGTACGAGGTGAATTAAAAAGAGTTCTTAATGTTCACAGCAGATCTAATCTATTAAGATAGATACATATGATTGAGCTAATTTAGAGTTTGACTGATATCCGTACTCTAAGCTCATTCGAGATGTTAGAAAGGAACATAAGGATTATAGGACATGATAACTATTCACATAAGATGTTTTGATAATGAATTTGAAATCCATACCACACAGGTGGTCATGGCATGTTGCTAGATGTTAACCATGATCTGTGGATAAATATAATTAGTTAGTTGAACTAATGATTTGTTAATTGGTTGAATTAACTATTTATTCACTGCTGGCGTGGTACTGAACCTAATGGGTCACACGCAAATTTTTACGCAATCGCGAAAATCGAATTTTTATAAAGTGAGGGGCTGAATTTACCAAAACTGTTTTGGTGGCCGAAGGTTTTGTAAAATTACGAGGGTCTGATTTTGCGAAACGTTGATGGCCGACATTTACGAGGGTCTGATTTTACGAGGGTCTGATTTTACAAAACAGTTTTGGTGGTCGACATTTGCAAAGTATCTCCCTCTTTGTGTGACCACTATGCTTGTACTTTTACCAATTCTTGTGAGGTTCGGACTTGTATGCAATATGCATCTCTTCACTCCAATCTGTAACCATGGTGCATTCTTGACAAAAACAAAAAAACATAAATTTTCCTATGTCGATATTATCTAGAAGTGATCCATCATGTTTATTCAAACGAATACCATCAAAATCATCAATAATAATAAATCTGCATGTGAATGATCATAAAGCATAGCTCATATGTCGCATAAAAGAATTAGTTGCATGCTTTATCCGAAATAATATCCACTCATGTAACCCATACTTGATTTTAAGCATAAAATTACATCCAATACCCTCTTTCACTCCTCTATGAAAGTATTTATTTCTTAAATCAGTTTCATAAGCATTATGCACATCAATTAACATGTTATTCCAGCAAATAATATGATGATGATGCAACTTACATATCATGTGATCAATAGAATAGCAACATGATTCATTCCACATGTTGATGCGATTAACATGATAAAGAGGTAATATATTTTCTAAGCAATTATCAAGATGAAGTAATGGCATGTTTTCTAACCTAACAATTGGATAGTTTACCGTTATCTTGTTGATTACTCGCTGGATCTTGCTCAGTTGCCATATTTCTTCCTTCGTATCCTCTAGGTGGTTCCCAAAATCGTGCTTTTCCTTAATGCCACGTATCGGGGGTAGACCTCGTGGAATCTCCTCGGGTAGTACATCACCGAACTCCTGTAATAAGGAAATAACAAAAACTGGTAACGAAGAGTTAAATTTGTTAGTGTTAAGGCATGTTTTCTTGAATAACAACAGGATCACCATTTATTTTGCACTCATAGTTCTTCTCACTAAACCTTCACCCACATAGAAATTTTTCTTTCTCTCTATTTTTACCTCAGCTTTCTTATTTTCTCTCACACTCTTCTCACTTCTTCTTTTTTTTCACTCGCTAACTCACTCTTTTCACTCCTTTTTCTTTTCCTTTTTTCTTTTTTTTCTTTTGGTTTGTTTTTTTGAATTTTTTCCTCATCTGGTTCTTCATGAATCTCCTTTGGTGTCAAGGGTACTTAGAATGACGTTCCGTTTATTGAAAGTAAAGGAATATCGTTTTGGATATAGCCATCATGTGACGGCACGTCGGTCGAATTGCCAGGGTCGGCCTAAACAGTATGTTGACCAGCTTGCATCAGGCACTACCAATTCACATAGTCACTTCCATCTTCATAATTTTCCGATACGGGAAAAGGAATTTAAAACTTGATGGGATTTACCTTGACCTTCACCACTATTTATTGAGCCATTGTAGTCTGTAAGGTCAGGGGTGTTTGATTGTCGGCAAACATAGTTTCTCAACCAACAATGTACTGGCTACATTCGTGCAACTACCACCATCGATAGTCTTGTTGCATACCTTATTTTGTATATGGCATCGCTTATGGAATATATTCTCCCGTTGCACTTCGGTATCATCATCCGTGACATTGATATTGAGAGCTTCGGGGGTCACTAGTAGCTCTCCTGAGCAGGGTATTCTTCAGCCCCATTCGTCTTCTATAGGTGGTGGACATTAAGATCCAGTCCTTTCATCCTCCTCGTCAGTTCTCAAATTCTCGTCATTCTCACGCATATCATGATCTTGATCGGACACTGATTAAGTACTGTGTCTTTACCCAGACATTTTAAAAAACTTGAATATCTCGGTTCTTAATTTCGGGGGTAGTTCGTGCTAACCACACCTCGGGAACCGAAAGTCTTGAGTTTGCTTCGCTTGTGCGCTTTCTCTTCCTTCTTCGGGTAGTTCGACTTCCAAGAGTTCGAATTCGGACTCGGTCTCGCGGATGTACCCTTCCTCTTAAGCTGGTTCTCCACTGATAGCGAGTGTACCATATCTTCCAAGTTCGATATAATGTTGTAACATACCACCACATTTAGGCAATGTCTCGGTTAGCCCACTAAAAATCTCGCCTGTAGGATCACGATCTTCTTCAATATTAGCCCGGATCATAGTGATCTCCATCTCCTTGTAATTAGTCTTACACACTTCGCTGCCTTGCTTGGGTCCTGCAATCCTGATATAGACCTCGGTAGTAATGACTCGGCACGAAAACGCTTTCTCTTACTTTCTTTCATTTCAGCCCAAGGTCTCGATTGGACGCGCTCCGCTTCTCCTACTATTTATGTTAAACTGATCCCACCACACTATAACATAGTCAGTAAACTCAATGCAGCGAGTTTTTAACCTTTTTGAGCTCCCATATCGGTGCACAAATACTAATTCAATCTTTCTTTTCCCACTCCAAGATATGCCTCGGATCGTTTCTTTCCTGAAATGCTGGGATTTTTAATTTGATATTACCGAGAATGTTGTCTTCTCGGTCTCGGTTATCTCGGTGTCTGTTGTCCCGATCTCTAACACCTCGGTTACGATCACCTCGGTAGTGATCACCTCGGTAGTTTTCCTCCTCTTCCAAATCTTCACTGAAGGAATCAAAATCTTCATCTCGGGGAAGCCTTTGATGATTTTCTTCTTGTCTACGAACTGGTTGGTTACGACGAGTTGGTCTCGGCCGCGCTTCTTCCAACCGATCTAATCGCTCCTGTATCTGATATGATCCGGCTTGTGAGGATTCGCAAGTTTGGGTCAATTGAAGAATTTCTTTTGACGTGCTCCCAAGATTACTATGACAGGCTCAAAACTCACGAATACACTGATTAACTTGAAGAAATAGAAATCAAATAACTAAGAAAGATAGGTACCCGCAAGGATGGCTCCGAGGACCCGATGCCTATAGAAGAGGCATGAACCAACGGAAAAATGCCAGGCTCCTAGAACCTTACCTATGGAGAGGTAAGACCCGTCGGAATAACGCCTTTTGGACGCCACAAGACGATCACGGGTTGATTACGTTTGATAAGCCCTAAGATTGGACGCCACGGAATCTCCGATAAGCCCTAGTTCGTCACGAGCAAAGCAGAGTTTTCTAAACTCAAAATAATTCAATGATTCAAAAGTGCACTACAACATACCGCGAAGGGGTATTTAAACAAAAGAGGTGGCCGGCTAAACCCTAACCCTAAGGGCCGCGAACTAATTAAACAAAGAGGTGGCCGGGTCTAAACCCTAACCCTAGGACCGAAACTAACAAAACAAATACAAACTAACATTAAATCTTGACCCGAAAGGTAAAATCACGCCTAGCTTCCTGTTCCCTGGATTAAATCCCAATTCCTTGTTCCAAGTTCTTCTTGAATCCTAGCGTTGAAAAGTTCCTTGTTTATGGCCCGACTTTTAATAGGGGTTTGGCTTGGCCGGCCCTTGACGCCAATTCATCTTCCCATTTGTAGCCGAAAATCTTGTTTGTTGTAGCCGACTTTAATGTAATATCCTTGTGACCATGACTCCTTACTTTAGGCTCGGCCCTAGTGATCTTGTTGCGGCCGAGCTCTTGAAAACTTTTTAATGGCTTTAGGAGCAGGACATGTGTGGATCCCCTTCCTTAGCCTTTGAAGTGTCCAAATGTCTTGAACAAGTTGAAGAGTAACCCCATCCTTCGTGCTTGAGCCCGAATTGGTTCCAGTTGATTTTAGGCCTTGAACTTTGATTCTCTTCCTTCGCTTCTTTCCCTGCTAGCGTCCTTTGGAGTCCTTTGAGTCCATAATCACATCTCCCCTCCCTCTTGAAAAGGTATTGACCTCAAATCTGAACCTGCATCAAACGGAGATAAATCAGAAACATTAAAAGTACAGCTTACGTTATACTCACCTGGCAGGTCAATTTTATAAGCATTATCATTGACTCGCTCCAGAACTTGAAAAGGTCCATCTCCCCTGGGAAGTAACTTCGACTTTCTTTGTGCAGGGAACCTCTCCTTTCTCAAATGTATCCAAACCCAGTCTCCGGGTTCGAATCTCAGCTGGCGACGCTGATGTGGAGGAAATCGCAGATGCATATATGGAGAGGTATGATCGAGACAAGCCTGAGAAGAAGACGAAGAAAATAGGTTCTGGAGATCGGGTCTCGACACAGAAGAAGGTCAGTTCGGGATATCGGGCCCCGACAAACACGAGCAGTTCAACCTCGGGATCACTGGAGCTCGGGAGTTCGGGCTAGACAAGCTTGAGTAGTTCGGTATCGGGATATCGGGAGATCGGGACTGGCCCGACACGCAATGGCAGCCCGGTCTATATCGGTCAGAAGTCAGAGAGTCAGTTGTTTTACATTTTAAATGCATATTAGTTGGCGTCATGTTGTTTAGTGTGGGTCATTAGTGTAGCCGTTTCCAATTAATGGCTGCATTAATATTATCTTTTATGCTCTATATGTACGGTTTTAGAGGGAATGCAAAGAGACCTATCAATTTTATCAAAAATTTTCTGAAGTTTATCTTCTGGAGCTTTTGCTCCGTATTCTATTTGCTAATCTAAACGAAGATTGTAGGCTTCGTTCTATCGATCCTTCCCTGCGTCAGGTGGATCAGTAGCTTGGAACTTGCCTAAGTTTTACGCCATGGCTAATGAGGTTGGACGAGAACCGTGCTAACGCCGGAGAGCGTGAGAACGGATGATGTAGCTGTTTCTTGGACAACGAGTAGCGGAGGATGGAGCAAAACATCCAAGAGATTCTCAAACCGACTCAAATTGTTCTGGGATTGGCGTGATCGAGGTGATGCAGAGGATGGTCGGGCGGAGAGAGTTGCTCCCCGTGATCCACCAGCACCTCAACGTGTTCTCGAGGGTGCATGCGATTGAAGATTCTGATAGTGAAGAAGAAGTTTTCTTCGAGCAGCCACATCAGAATCGATCCATAGAGATCGGCCGTGGTGCTGATGGACACAAACTCAAGGTGGACATTCCGATGTTCAATGGAGTCTTAACATCGAGGATTTTCTCGATTGGTTATCGGAAGTCGAACGGTTCTTCGAGTAAACACCGAGGTGCCTGAAGCGAAGCGTGTGAAGTTGGTGGCATATCGGTTGAAAGGAGGAGCGTCAGCATGGTGGGATCGCGTGCAAGACAACCGAACTCTTGAAGGGAGAGGTCCTGTGAGAGATGAGGCGTATGAAGCAGATGCTGAGGGCTCGGTTCTTGCCCCCAGATTATGAACAACACTTGTTCTTGAAACATCAAAGGTGTGTTCAAGGACAACGATCCGTCGACGAATACACAGCGGAGTTCCTACGACTGGCAGAACGAAATCCTTTGAATGAGTCAGAGGGACAGCAGGTAGCAAGGTACTTGGAAGGGCTGAAGCCAGGTATTCGGGACAAGATAGGAGTCCAGATGGTTGCCACGATCGACAGAGCTCGGAGTCTGGCGTTGAAGGCCGAGTTGATTCTTCAGGAGCGTGGAACGACTTTTCGGAAAAATTTCTCTGAATCGGTTCGCTTACAAGACGCAAGAGCCGATCTTTCTCTAGGGGAACCCCGAGCAGTTCTGAGCAAGGGGTGAAGGATAAGGCGGTTGGAAAACGTGGTGCCCCGATGTCCGAGGTAGTTCGGAACCCGAACTCCTCCAAGGCACAACCCGATATCAAGTGCTACAAGTGCAACCAGTCGGGACATCGGTCTAGTGAATGTCCTCGTAGGAAGACGGTGGCTATAGTCGAAGCGGAAGATGAGGATATTAAAGATGCTGCTTTGTGATCCGGAAGGTGAAGAGGAAGTGGTAGAATCCGAGGATGACTGTCGTATGCTTTGTCTACGGAAGCTTATGTTGACGCCGAAACAAGAGGATCAGACGCAACGTCACAAATTGTTCCGAACTAGATGTGTAATCAATTCTCATTCCTTTATTGTGGTTGTTGATGGTGGAAGTCAAGAGGAATTTATCTGGAAGGCAGTTGTGGAAGAAATCAAGTGCCCGTGGAAAAAACACCCCAACCCTACTCAATTTGGGGTGGATAAAAATTGTTGGAGAGATTAGGGCATGAACGATGCAAGGTGCCTTTCTCCATTTGGACCGATACCGAAGATGAAGTGTACTGTTGACGTTTGTGAGATGGGACTCATGTCAGCTACTATTCGGGCGTCCTTGCAGTCATACTGATGCGGAAGCACTCAGGTCGGGAGGAATATTTATAGTTGGTTGAAGGATTTGGTGTTGCCGCTACACTTTGTACCGATGTCGAGAAGCCTAATTCTAAAGCTACTTCGGCTGAAAATAAAACACTTTTGATTGAGGTGTAACTCAAGTTCGGAAGTGGAAGCCGAGATGAAGGAACTCGGGCGAAGTTGCATGTGCTGGTCGTCAAAGAGTTTGGCCAAAGGAAGACTACGAAGGAAGAGATACCCGAGAAGTGCAACCTATCCTTACTGAGTTTTTGGAGCTTACTTCTGACGAGCTTCCCGATGGCTTACCTCCTATTTTCGGGATTTTTACAGCATTCAGATCGACCCCTTATCCCTGGTGCTAGTTTGCCGAACCTTCCACATTTACCGCATGAGCCGAAGGAGAATGCAATACTGAAGGAGAAGGTTGGAGGAGTTGCTGCAGAAGGGACATATTCGGGAGAGCCTTAGTCCATGTGCAGTGCCGGCTTTACTTGTGCCTAAGAAGGATGGGAGTTGGCGAATGTGTGTGGATAGCCGAGCGATCAACAAAATCACTGTTGGTTACAAGTTTCCAATTCCGCGACTCGATGATATGCTGGATCAGCTCCATGATCTATGTTTGTTCTCAAAGATTGATTTGCGGAGTGGATATCATCAGATTCGTATCCGGCCGGGAGACGAGTGGAAGACCGCATTCAAGACACGGGATGGACTCTACGAGTGGGGCTTATGGTCATGCCATTCGGCCTATCAAATGCTCCAAGCACTTTCATGAGGCTCATGAATCAGGTACTCAAACCTTTCATTGGTCGATTTGTGGTGGTTTATTTCGATGATATTCTGATATATAGTAGATCGGCTAAAGAACATCTTGAGCATTAGTTTGAGGTTTTGCTGGTGTTGCGTGAGAACAAGCTCTATGTTAATCTCCAGAAATGTAGTTTCATGAAAACTGAGCTATTATTCCTTGGCTATATTGTGAGTGTTGATGGTATTCGGGTGGATGAGAGAAGTTAGGGCCATTCGTGAGTTGGCCGACGCCCAAGTCTGTAGGGGAAGTTTAGGAGTCTTCCATGCTCTTGCTACATATTTATCGGAGATTCATTCGGGATTTCAGTACGATCATGTCCCCGATCACAGAATGTTTGAAGAAGGGCCGATTTCATTGGGGCGCAGAAGCTGAGGGTAGGTTTTGCATTGATTAAGGAGAAGCTATGTTCTGCTCCTGTACTTGCGTTAACCAATTTTGAGAAGTGTTTGAAGTGGAATGTGATGCGAGTGTGTGGGAGTTGGAGCTGTACATGTTCACAAGAAAAGCGCCCCGTGGCTTATTTCAGTGAGAAGTTGAATGATGCACGTCGGAGTTGGTTCTATTACATAAGGAGTTCTATGCTGTTATTCCGATCCTTGAAAGCATTGGGAGCACTATCTCATCGCAAGGAAATTTCGTTTTGTAACTCGATCATCAGGCCTTGAATATCTGGGGAGTCAGAAGAGGTTAAGCAGTGATATGCACGCTAGATGGTCAGCATTTCTCCAGAAGTTTCCGTTTAAGTTGGTGGCATAAGTCAGGTGTGCAACAACCGAGTCGCTGATGCATTGAGCCGCCGAGCTGTTCTGTTAATTCAGCTGCAGACTGAGCTCGTCGGACTCGAAGAGCTAAAAGGAGAGTATGCTAACGATGAAGACTTTGGTGATACTTGGTCCAAGATTCAGAGGCACGAAGCGGCTGGAGACTTTCATATTTTTGAAGGATATCTTATGCGAGGGAATCAGCTCTGTATTCCTCGTTCATCACTTCGGGAGAAGCTGATTCGGGA
>MJHO01000410.1:0-15219 GCA_002076135.1 Xerophyta viscosa | reverse complement strand
ATTAGGTTTCTCCACCAGCCCGTTTGCTTGGGGGTGACATACCGATGAGAATCGGTGTTCTATTTTGTATCTTTAGCGTTGTTCTGCGAAGATGTTGCTTTAACGTTATCTACAATGAGTACTCGAGGAAGTCCGTACCTGCAGATAACCTTTTTGTAAAAGCATTTTCAACAATTATTACCTGTTATCGCCATGAGCGGTTCCGCTTCTATCCACTTGGAGAAATATTCGATGGCGACTTTGATAAATTTGCGGCCTTGCGTTGGCACTGGCAGTGGTCCTACTACATCCATCCCCTACTGAGCAAATGGCCAAGGACCGCTGATGGATATTAGATCCGTCGGAGGTAAGTGGATGATGTTAGCATGTCTCTGACAAGCTTCAAACCTCTGCACCAGTTCCTCACTATTTTGTTTATTGTAGGTCAATAATACCCTTGGCGTACCGCTTTGGTTGAGAGCGTTCTGCCACTGATATGCATTCAGCAATCCCCACTGTGTATTTCCTGCAATACGCCTTTTCTTTGCTGGGAAGTAATGCATTTCAATAGGGGCCGGGCGAACGCTCGGTTATATAGCTGGCCTTGGATAATTGTGAATCGCATGGCTCGTTTGCGAACTTTCTCTGCTTCTCGCTTGTCTTCTGGCATTACACCTTTGTTCAGGAATAGGGTGATAGGAGTCAACCAGGTTTCTAGTGTCCCGTCTATGCACATAATCTCAGCTCTGTCTTTGGGATAAACGTTCGGTATCCAGGCAAGAGCATTCTAGCTCCTCCAGGAATACTCGTTGTGGGGTGAATTCCCACGGGGAAGTACCTAGCTTTGACAGCGAATCCGCTAATGCATTCTTTGATCTAGGAATGCATTGTATTGGAAAGATGTCAAACCTTTTAACGCCTTTTCCGAGCCATCTCCAGGTATTTTGCCATACCCTCTTTCGCTTCATAAACATCAGCTACTTGATTTACAACTAACTCGGAGTTGCTTCGAAGGTTTTGTCGCCCAGTGCTTCTGCTAGTTGGATTCCCGCAATTAATGCTTCGTATTCAGCTACATCGTTTGTCGCAGGGAATTTGAATTGTAAAGCATAAAATAAGCGGGCTCCCCACGTGCTGGTTAAAATCAAACATCCTCCATATGGTGTGTCCGTGAAAGATCCGTCAGTATATGGGCCTTTGGCATTAGTGTTCTCTCTGGGGTGTTCGTTGGTTGATTCGTCTCCGGCTCCCCTGCTTGTCAGGGGTAGGGAATTGGCGTAATGGTTTCCACGAGAAAATCCGCTAGCACTTGTGCTTTGAAGGCTGGTATGGGTAGGTATTGGATATCGTACTCAGATAACTCTACTGCTCTTTTGACCAACCTGCTAGAAGCCTCTAATTTCGACAAGATATGCTTTAGCATGTGGTTGGTTATTAACCTGAATAGTGTAACTTTGAAAGTACGGTCGGAGTCTTCTGGGCGGAGAATACTAGTGCTAATGCCAGTTTCTCGCATTCTGAGTATCGCGTCTCTGCTCTCGTAGGATTTTGCTAACATAATATACGGGTAACTCCACCCCATATGATCTCCTAACCAGGACTGAACTCACTGCTGCCGGTGAGACTGCGAGGTATAGGTACAGATTCTTTTTTTTTTTTTTGAGGAAAAGTAAGTTTCATAAATAAAAGAATAAAATTACAACCAAGCGCACATATCTGTTGATATTGCCCAACAATCTTAGCAACATGCTACTATGTATTACAACTGACGACACAAATACAACCAACAAAAGCAACTAAAAACCCGACTACAACCAACAACAACAACAACCAACCGAACCTACAATACAACTGATGTGATCATGGACTCAAAGGACTCCAAGGACGCTAGCAGGGAAGAAACGAAGGAAGAAATCAAGTCAGAGCCTAAATCAACTGGACCAATTACAAGGGCTCAAGCACGAAGGAATAGAGAGGTTCTCATTCAACTTGTTCAAGACATTTGGACCACTTCAAAGGCTAAGGAAGGGGATCCACAACATGTCTTGCTCCTACAAGCCCATTAAGCTAAGAGCTCGCCAGCCAACAGGACTCGCTAGGCCGAGCCTAAGCAAGGAGTCATTTCACAAGGTATTTACATAAAAGGTTCGGCTACAACAAACTAGATTTCGGCTACAATGAAGGAAGATGATTGGCGTCAAGGGCGGCAAGCAAACCTATTAAAGTCGGCAACAAGGATAACTTTTCAACGGCTGGCATTCAGAGACTTGGACAAGGATATGGATTTAAATCAAGGGACAGGAAGCTAGGCCTGATTAACTTCAAGGGTCAAGATTTAATGATTTTAGTTTGTATTTGTTTTGTTAGTTTTCGGCCTTAGGGTTAGGGTTTAGGACCGGCCACTCTTTTGTTTATTAGTTTCGGCCTTGGTTAGGTTAGGGCGGCCACCTCTTGTTTAAATACCCTTCCCCACGGGTATGTTGTAGGACTTTTGATCATTGAATTAATTTGTAGTTAAAACTCTTGCTTGTTCGTGACGAAACTTAGGGCCTATTCGAATTTCCGTGGCGTGCAATTTAGGGCTTATCAAAGAATCAACCGGGATCGTTTGTGGCGTCGCAAAGGCGTTTAATTCGACGGGTCTTACCTCTCCATAATGGTAAGTTTAGGAGCCGCATTATTTCGTTGGTTTCATGCCTCTTCTATAGGCATCGGTCTCGGACCATCCTTGCGGTACCTATCTTTCTAGTTATTTGATTTTTATTTTCTCAAGTTAATCAGTGTATTTCGTGAGTTTTGAGCCTGGCATTATAATCTTTGGGAGCACGTCAAAAGAAAGTTCTCAATTGACCCAACTCGGAATCCTCGCAAAAAAAACCGGATCATATATCTGGATATCAGAGCTCGGTTACTATACAGGTTTTATTTTTCAGTTTCAGAGTACGTTTAGTTGTCTTCATCAGTTTATTTGCTTCTATTTCAGTTGTAATTTGAGTGTTTTTCCATTTTTTTTGAAGTTCGGCGAAGTGTTAAAAAAAAAAAAAAAAAAAAAAAGAAGAGGGCCGACCAAAGTATAAAAAAAAAAAAAAAAAAAAGAGGCCGAACAAAGATAAAAAAAAAAAAAAAAAAAAAAAAAAGAGAAGTAAGAGAATTTGTTTGTGTTAGTAGGTGTCTTCCTAAACTAATTGCCGACAGAGGAGGTTCTTGAACCTTCGGGTTTTGTAGTTTCTGAATCTACTGAAAAGAGTGGTTAAAAACCCTAGGAATTCCTGTTTTTGGATTTCATAAAGATTGCAATTGATTTCTTTGGCAAGTTCTTAGTGAGGACCCTAGGATTTCACCACTTGAGTCTTTAAGTTCAAACCGAACTCGTAAGAGCTTTCTACGAGTGATCTGAGTGGCAACACGTGAGGGAGCGGGTGAGGACCACAAATCCACCGAATATATTTCTTTCTACTAACCTTTATTTGCAGGGATGTCTCAAGGATCTGATTCTCGTAATAACTTGGAGACTCTAGACCCTAAGATGATCATGAACACCTTAGTGGGAGAGATGCGGCGGATGATGGAACCTATTCACGCTCGGCTGGAGCAATTAGAGGAGGCGCGCGAAACTCCACCACGCGTCACATCATACTAGAAGGCGTGAGGCACCCAACTCGAAGCAAGGATTGGTTATACGGACCTCGGAGGACGAGCTTGAGATGAGGAGCGGATGACTGGTTCGGTCGAGGGAACCGAAGACACAACCGCAACCATGACAATAACTTGGGAAACATAAAGATGAAGATTCCAACTTTCTCGGGCAAGAACGACCCAGAAGCATATCTGGAGTGGGAGAAGAAGATAGAACTCGTGTTCGATTGCCACCGCTACTCCGACTTAAAGAAGGTAAAACTCGCTGCCATAGAGTTTACTGATTATGCAGTTGTGTGGTGGGATCAGATGACTGTCAATAGAAGAAGGAACGGTGAGAGACCCATAGATACTTGGGAAGACATGAAGCGGGTCATGAGGAAGCGATTCATACCAAGTCACTATTACAAGAGGTCTATACCAGGAAAGCTGCAGACATTGAAACAAGGGAATCGCAGCGTAGAAGATTATTACAAGGAGATGGAGGTCACGATGATTCGCACCAACATCGAGGAAGACCGTGAGTCCACCATGGCCAGATTCTTAAGTGGGCTAGACCGCGACATCGCAAATATAGTGGAACTGCAGCATTATGTGGAACTAGAAGACATGGTGCACGTGGCTATCAAGGTCGAAAATCAGCTTAAGAGAAAGAGCAGCGCTGCAAGATCCAGTCAGTCCACGGGTAACTGGAAGACTAGTTATCCAAAGAAGGAAGAAAAGGTTCCTATGGTTAAGACGAAAGCCCCTACTCCTGAAAGAACATAAAAGGGTTAGTCCGACTACCTCTGAGACCCTGTAATCGTGACATAAAGTGCTTTAAGTGCTTGGGCAGGGCACATAGCTAGCCAGTGTCCAAATAGGGAGGGTTAATATTTCTGCTGGTTATGGCGAGTTGAAACAGAAGATGAGAGGACGAGCAGGAAGATGCCTCCCTCGGAGGACGACGACTGAGGAGGGAGTATCCAAGCCCGAGGCGAGTGCTCGTTAGCTAGGAGAGTGCTTTAGCATACAAGCACAGATGATGATAAGGTACAAAGAGAAAATATTTTTCATACTAGATGTCACATACAGAATAAAGTGTGCAACATGATCATAACGGTGGGAGTTGCACTAATGTAGCCAGCACGTTGCTAGTCGAGAATTGGGTCTACCTACGATCAAACACCCCAGTCCGTTACAAGCTTGAATGTTGGAATGATAGCGGAGTGTGGAAAGTTAACAAACAGGTTAAAATCCGTTTAGAATTGGTAAGTATGAAGAATGAGTCCTATGTGGTTGGTTTACCAATGCAGGCTTGGACACTCTTATTAGGGAGGACCATGGCAGTTTGACAGGAGGCTAAACATGATGGTTTCACCAACAAGTACTCGTTTGCTTTCAAGGAGAGGAAACATTACCTTGGTTCCATTGACGCCTAGAGAAATTCATGAGGACAAGTGAGGAATTAGGCAACAAGAAAATGAGAAAAGTAAAGCAGAAAGAAAAGAGAGAGAAAGAGAATTGTAAAAAGAAAGAATGCTGAGATAAAATCTGAGAGAAAAACGAATTGTATGTGAGAAGAATTAGTATTAAAAAGGCTGTGAGTGCAGGATTCATGATTATGCATTCTCTATTAAAGGAAGCATATCTTAGCACTAACCCCTCACCCATCGTCTCTGCCTGTTTCTATTGCTTCTATTTTGCAGGAATTCGCTGAGTTCTACCTGAAGAATTCCGTCTGGATTTAACCTGTACGGGGATCGAGCTCATCAGATTGACTTTGTGCCCGGAGCGGTCAATTCCAAACCGACCTGCCTACAGGAGCAACCCTGAAGAGACAAAGGAGCTGCAAAGACAAGTCCAAGAGCTGATGGAGAAAGGATACGTAAGAGAGAGCATGAGCCCCTGTGCAGTCCCAGTGATTCTAGTACCAAAGAAAGATGGGACTTGGCGTATGTGCATCGATTGCAGAGCCATCAACAACATTACGGTAAAATATCGACATCCTATCCCTAGATTAGATGACATGTTAGATGAGCTCTATGGATCTTGCATATTCTCTAAAGTAATCTTAAAAGTGGGTATCATCTATAGAATGAAAGAAGGGACGAATGGGAAAAAAACTGCGTTTTTTAAACGAAACATGGTTCTGTTTATGAATTGGTTAGTCATGCCTTTTTTGGACTAACTAATGCACCTAGCACCTTCATGAGATTAATGAATCATGTTCTGCGCGCATTCATAGGCAAATTGTAGTGGTTTACTTTGATGACATCCTTATATACAGCAAGAATTGGAAGTCTGCAGGACATCTTAGACAGGTTTTCACGGTATTTAGAAAAAGAACAACTGTTTATGCTAACCTGAGCAAGTGCACTTTCTGCACCGACAAGCTCGTCTTTCTTGGTTTTGTTGTGAGTGCACAGGGAATTCAGGTTGATGAGGAAAAGATTAGGGCCATCCAAGATTGGCCAACGCCTACCAGTGTGGATGAAGTACGGAAGCTTCCATGGACTTGCGAGCCTTCTTACAGGAGGTTCGTGAAAGGACTTCACAGTATTGCTTTTGCAGGCCCTGACAAGAGGTCATCAAGAGAAAAACGTTGGTTAAACAAATGGGGAGAAGCTCAAAGGAAGGCCTTCCAGACGCTTAAAGGGAGAATTGATCAAGCACCATTACTTGCTTTACCTAATTTCTAGTCATTTTGAAATTGAATGTGATGCATCTGGTAAGGTATTGGTCTGTTATCATGCAAGAAGGAGACTGAATAGCGTATTTCAGTTGAAAAACTGAGCGGCGGCGAACACTGAACTATCAACATATGACTAGAATGTACGCCTTGGTTCGAGCGCTGGAGACGTGGCAGCATTACCTATGCCGAAGGAATTTGGTAATTCACACGGACCATGAGTTCACACTCACCTAAGAAGCCAAAACAAGCTGAGCAGGGAAGACACGCAAAAGTCGGGTTTAGAGGTTCATAGAGGCCTATCCAGTATGTGATCAAAGTATAAAAAGGCCAAACAAATGTCGGTAGCCAGTATGCATATCTAGAGGTACGCCACTTATCTCTACTCTTGATGCAAAACTGCTAGGATTTGAAACATGTAAGAACTGTATGCCACAGATAGCGACTTTAGTGAGTACTTCCATGCCTGTAAAAAAACTGCTGTTGACAAGTATTTTAGGCATGAGGGTTTTCTTTTTAGAGAAAATAAATTGTGCATCCCAGTCTGTTCATTACGGGAGTTACTTGTTAGAGAGTCGCATGGGGGAGGATTAATGGGACACTTTGGGGTCGCCAAGACCTTGGCCATATTATAGGAACATTTTTACTGGCCACACCTTAGGAGAGATGTTGAGAGAATCTGTGACAGGTGCAATACGTGTAAAAAGGCTAAGTCACGCATACAACCCAATGGACTATACATGCCTTTACCAGTCCCTCTTGAACCTTTGGGTTGACATAATCTATGGACTTCTGTTAGGACTGCCTAGGACCAAAACTGGGAAAAGACTCTATTGTGGTAGTGGATTAGATTTTCTAAGATGGCCCATTTCATAACCCTGCCATAAAACTGATGATGCGTCTCACATAGCTAACTTGTTCTTTAAAGAAGTTGTAAGACTGCATGGCATACCTAGGACTATTATTTCAGATCGTGACACAAAATTTCTGAGCTATTTCTGGAAAACACTGTGGTGCAAGTTAGGTACGAGACTACTATTTTCTACAACTTGTCATCCACAGACTGATGGGCAGACAAAAAAGTCGTTAAAACAGGACCTTATCCACCCTGTTACGAACGGTAGTTGAAAAGGTAATATCAAGACTTGGGAGAGTGTCTTTCCACACGCGAGTTTGCTTATAATCGAAACGTACATTCTGCTACTAAGTTATCGCCTTTTGAAATTGTTTATGGGTTCAATCCTTTTAAACCCCACTGGATCTAACTCCATTTTACCCTTGACTGAGTATGTTAACTTAGATGGCAAGAAAAGAGCTGATTCTTGTTAAGCAATCATGAGAAGGCCCGGCGCAACATTGAAAGGCGAACCGAACAATACACTAAGCAAGCCAACAAAGGGCGTCGCCAGCTGAGATTCGAACCCGGAGACTGGGATTGGATACATTTGAGAAAGGAGAGGTTCCCTGCACAAAGAAAGTCGAGTTACTTCCCAGGGGAGATGGACCTTTTCAAGTCTGGAGCGAGGTCACATGATAATGCTTATAAAATTACCTGCCAGGTTGAGTATAACGTAAGCTGTACTTTTAATGTTTCTGATTTATCTCCGTTTGATGCAGGTTCAGATTTGAGGTCAAATCCTTTTCAAAGGGAGGGGATGAATGGGATCATGACTCCAAAGGGACTCCAAGGTACGCTAGCAGGGAAGAAGCGAAGGGAAGAGATCAAGTCAGAAGCCTAAATCAACTGGACCCAATTTACAAGGGACTCAAGCACGAAGGAATAGAGAGGTTCTCATTCAAACTTGTTCAAGACATTTGACCACTTCAAAGGCTAAGGAAGGGATCCACAACATTTGTCTTGCTCCTTACAAAGCCCATTAAAGTTTCAAGAGTCGGCCCAGCCAACAAGGGGACTCACTAGGCCGAGGCCTAAAGCAAGGAGTCATGGTCAACAGGATATTACATTAAAAGTTCGGCTACAACAAACTAGATTTCGGCTACAATGAAGGAAGATGAATTGGCGTCAAGGGCGGCCAACCCAGCAAACCCTATTAAAGTCGGCCATAACAAGGAAACTTTTTTCAACGGCGCTAGATCAGAAGACTTGGAACAAGGATTGGATTTATCCAAGGTACAGGAAGGCTAGGCGTGATTTTTACTTTCAAGGGTCAAGATTTAATGTTTAGTTTGTATTTGTTTTTTTGTTAGTTTCGGCCTTGGGTTAGGGTTAGACCCGGCCACCTCTTTTGTTTAATTAGTTCGGCCTTAGGGTTAGGGTTTAGGCCGGCCACCTCTTTTGTTTAAATACCCCTTCGCGGCGTATGGTTGTAGGCACTTTGAATCATTGAATTAATTTGTGGTTAGAAACTCGCTTGTTCTGACGAAACTTAGGGCTTATCGGAGATTCGTTGGCGTCCAATTTAGGTTATTCAAAGAATCCAACCCGTGATCGTTTTTGCGTCCAAAAGGCTTATTCCGACGGGTCTTACCTCTCCATAGGTAAGGTTCTAGGAGCCTGGCATTTTTCCGTTGGTTCATGCCTCTTCTATAGGCATCGGGTCCTCGGAGCCATCCTTGCGGGTACCTATCTTTCTTAGTTATTTGATTTCTATTTCTTCAAGTTAATCAGTGTATTCGTGAGTTTTGAGCCTGTCATAGTAATCTTGGGAGCACGTCAAAAGAAATTCTTCAATTGACCCGAACTTGCGAATCCTCGCAAGCCGGATCATATCAGAAGCTATAACGGGTCAGATGAGGAGGATGATGGAACGATTGACCCAATCGGAGGAGGAGCACGCTGGACCACCTCAACGAAATCCTACCACACGAAGACGAGAGGGACCTTAACCTAGAAGAACACGGGAAGAAGATCTTGATCCCTATGAAGACGAATTCGATGGAGAATTAGAACACTGTTCTGAAGAAGGCAATAGGAGATACGGGCTGAATCGAGGGTACCGAAGCCGAGAAGATAACAATTTAGGAAGCATCAAGATGAAGATACCAATTTTCTCAGGAAGGACCGGACCGTGAAGCATACTTAGAGTGGGAGAAGAAGATGGAGCTAGTTTTAATTGCCATCGATACTCCGAAATTAAGAAGGTAAAACTCGCCACTACAGAGTTTACTAACAATGCAATTGCATGGTGAGATCAGTTGACAGTAAGCAGGAGGAGGAATGGAGAATGCCCCATCGAGACGTGGGAAGAGATAAAGATGGTAATGCGAAACGATTCCTATTGAGCCACTACTACCGAGGGCGCTACCAAAGATTGCAGGAGCTTGAAGACAACAAACACTATGATTGGAGACATGAGCAAACCAATGGAGTTGGGAATCGAAATGTTACTGACATATTCAGGTCTTATGAACGAAAGGAGTACGAAGAAAATAGGTGAGATTCAAAGTGATGAGAGAGAAAGAGAGTTAGAACATGATAGTAAAGAAAAAGAAAAAGAAAAAGAATTGGAGTGTGATGAGTGTGCAAAAAGAGAGAGAAAAGGAGTTAGAGAAAGAAAACGATAGTAAAAGAGAGATGATGAGGAGAAAGAAGAAAGAAAAGAAAATTGCTTAGAGGAGAGTACTAACATTTTTTCTAATTGTTTGTCTAGTTCTTTTGATTGTCTATTGCCGGACAGTTGTTAAAGAAAAAATCCAGACGATTTACTCATTGATCAAAGGAATAAGGAAAGACATGATTTGGGGACCACCTAAAGGATACAAAGGAAGAAACATGGCAACCGAACAAGATCCAGCGAGTAATCAACACGGTAACGGTAAACTATCCTATTGTTAGGTTAGAAAACATGTCATTATTTCATCATCTTGATAATTGCTTAGAAAACATGTTACATCTTTCTCATGTTAATTGCATCAAGAACATGTGGAATGAATCACGTTGCTATTCTAGATCACATGATACGTAAGTCGTATCATCGTCACATTGTTTGCTGTAATAACATGTTAGTTGATGTGCATAATGCTTATGAACCTGATTTAAGGAATAGATACTTTCATAGAGGAGTGAAAGAGGGTGTTGGATTTCGTATCATCGTCACATTGTTTGCTGTAATAACATGTTAGTTGATGTGCATAATGCTTATGAACATGATTTAAGGAATAGATACTTTCATAGAGGAGTGAAAAAGAGGGTGTTGGATATAATTGTATGCTTACAATCAAGTATGGGTTACATGAGTGGATATTATTTTGGATAAAGCATGCAACTAGTTCTTTTATGCGACATATGAGCTATGCTTTACGATCATTCACATGCAGATTTATCATTATTGATGATTTTGATGGTATTCACTTGAATAAACCTGATGGATTACTTCTGGATAATATTGGCATAGTGAAATTGTATTTTTTGTTTTTGTCAAGAATGCACCAGGGTTACAGGTTGGAGTGAAGAGATGCATGTTGCAAACAAGTCCGAACCTCACAAGAATCGGTAAAAGTGGAAGCATAGTGGTCAAGAGAGACTACACTACTCATGATAAGGAATCACATTCATTGGCTCAAGACATAGGAGTATGGCAGGGCAAGTTTGGGTCTAAGGAATTCATTTGCCACGAATTTTGGCAACGTTTAAAACATAGACCCATATTCTATGAACATTGGAAGACCTTATATGACATTGATTGAACAACAAAAAGTTATGCAAAATATGCTAATCGAGGTCGTTATAGGCTGAGTTTTCAACCCCGAGATTGGGCATACTAAGAAAGAGAGCGATTTTCGACATTGTGCTCCCCTAAGCAAAAGCAGAAAGACGTGGAACTCTTTCCAGATCTTGAGCAAACCAATACCTACAGATCGAAATTACAAGGTAAGTATAACGAAAATAAAGTTTTAATGTTACTAATTAATCTATTTTGGTGCAGGTTCAGATTTGAGGACAAATCCTTTTCAAGAGGAGGGGAATGATGTGACCACGATCCGCATGACCAATCGAATGGAGGAGGATCTTTGGAACCCCGAGAGACAGCTCAGGGAGGCCAAAACCATTAGCTGGCTCCAAATAAAACCAAGCAAAGATGTTTCTCAGTTAACAATTTGGTGTCAATATTCATTTAAGGAAAGGAAGATATTTGTCGAGATGATATGGCAGAGATCCTCTAATGTGACCCCAAGTCAAGAGATGACGGTTGTCAGTTTAGCTGAAGTGTCAAACATCTTAACCGAGGTGTTTAACGTTTCAGCCGAAGTATCGAACCTGGACAAAGGCTCAGCCAAAGTATCAGATGTCTGTGTCGGGTCACCTGCGATATCGGGTGTCGGGATAGATGTCGGTGTAAAGTCATTTGCGATATTGGGTGTCAGGATGGAAGACAACGTCGCGCAAATGTCGGTTCCACGCGGACCAATTACTACAGCTTGAGCCAAAGCAACACTTCACGGATTGATTCAAGGTATCTGGTCGTCGAAACTGAGACCAATCCATGACGGAAGTCGAGGTGTTCCTACTGAAGCCGGGTGTTCTATACCGAAGGCGAGGTGTTCTATACCGAAGCCGAGGTATTCCATACCGTAGTTGAGGAAGACTGACTGTTCCAGCTGAGACTGCCACACCAACCCGATGTTGCTGAAACCATTCTTAAGAAGACCAAAGGTTGGAAACTCAAGAGACGGATAGTCAACTGAGACTTGAGTAATTCGAGGCATATTTAATTCCTTTGAACCGAGAGCTAATTAGTTGAACATTTATTCCGGTTTAATTAGGAACCTAGTTTTTCTACAAACGAGCATTTATCTTACTAGATTTTCGAGATGACCAAATACATTGTAAGCAGCCATTTACCTCATTGTAATCATAGTATAAATGCATCTTTGAGGATGAATAAACTATCTTTTGGTTGATCAAAATTGTGAGATTAGAAATCACTTTGGTTCTGTTATAACTTAGGACTTATCGGAGAGATCCGTGGCGTCCACCACCGGACTTATCAATCGAACCCCCGTAGTCGATTGTGGCGTTCAAGTCATATACCAAGGTTCTTACCTCTCCATAGGTAACAGATTGAGGTGCCAGGCATATTCCAATTTTTACCTCTTTAAAGGTAACGGGTCGTGGAGCCATCCCATGAGAATTTATCTTATTTTTGTATTTTTTACCTGATTACTAGTAGACCTGTAAAACATTTCGACAATCATATCGAATGTTAATTTGTACGTGTTCAATTCAAGTGTTAAGAGTCAATTTACCAAGGTCATTACCCCGATACTGAGCTCGACTAACCAATTCCGAGTTCGGCTGCGAGACCAGTTATTACATTGACCTTAGAATTAGCGTTGGCTTGTCCTGATCCGCGTCAACCACCTCGGCGCAACCCTACCACACGGAGACGAGAGGGATCCTACCCTAAGGCAACCTATGCAGAAGTTCTTAATACTTATGAAGACAAATTTGAAGCAGAAGAAGATGTCCGTTCAAATGAAGCAATAGGAGATATGGGCGCAATCGAGGCGATCGAAACCGAGAAGACAATAATTTAGGAAGCATCAAGATGAAGATGCCCTCATTTTCAAGAAAGAATGACCCCGAGGCTTATCTGGAGTGAGAAAGGAAGATGGAACTAGTGTTTGATTGCCATTGTTAATCCGAACTAAAGAAGGTAAAATTTGCTGCTATAGAGTTTTCTGACTATGTTATTTGTATGGTGGGATCAGTTGACAGTGAACAGAAGGAGAAACGGAGATGAGCCATTAAGACATGGGAAGAGATGAAGACCGTAATACATAGATGGTTTGTACCGAGTCACTACTATCGAGGGCTCTACCAAAAGTTGCAGGGTTTGATGCAAGGCAATCGTAGTGGTCGTAGTGTGGATGACTACTATAACGAGATGGAGATCACAATGATTCGAGCCAACATAGCAGAACATTGTGATATCTACTATGGCGAGGTTCTTAGGCGAACTCAACCGCGACATTGTAAATGTGGTGTAACTACAACACTATGTAGAGTTAGAGGATATGGTACACGTCACAATCAGTGGAGAACTAGCTCAAGAGCAAGGGTAGCACCGCATGACACAAACCGGGGCCGAGTTCATGGAAGACGAACTATGTCAAAGAGGAGGAAAAGACAGCAGTGACCAACCCCGAAGTTGCAACTCTTGAAGAAAGCAAAAAAGAGAAAACTAATGTAACTCTTTTTTGGGGAAAGGTAAGTTTCATAAATAAAAATAAAAAAATAAAAAATAAAAAATAAAGTTACAATCAAGCGCACATATCTGAGTGATATGCCGCAACAATCATAGCAACAGACTGCTATGTATTACAACTGACTCAACCAACAATAGAAACCAACAACACGAGATACATTACTAATAACATCACAACCCACTAATAACTGAGACAATGATGCATTATAACAAAAACATCCTGAGCAGCTTCTTCAAGTCTTCGCTCCATCAAAAATAGGGTCCTCGCTCAAAACTTCAAAGGGATTGCAGACTATAAGAGCAGGAGCAGTATCAACAACCGGATTCTTACCCTTATCACGCGTAACACCAACCGCACCATCCAATTTCCCACGAGCATTCAAACCAATCATCACAATGAGCTACCTCTAGCAGCGAAGCAGTTTCCCATTTGTATTAACATATTCATGATAGTAGCAGTTTTAGAAGTTGCCACTTTTGAAACTCCCGAACAGGGAAGGAATACCACTTCGGATCGCTCTTCCAACTTCCGTATTTCAATTTTCCCCTTTCACCCGAACCATGCATCACATTAGGATTCATCAGATCAGCTATAGAGCGACCTTTTGGTGACCCTACGCCAACTCCGTGCGGGGCTGCACTGTGGTACGCTCACCTTGGTGGGTTGGGTTTTAGGACAAGTAGCTTGTAGCATGACCAAACACCTTGCAATTAGAGCACCTTTTGGGCCTCCAATCATATTCGAACAGTAACAAAGACATGTGCCTGAGACCTCATCAGGCAATATCCACTCAAAAGAATCGATGGGATCAACCTCCGCATTAATAAGTATACATACTCTCGCATAATCAATACGTTCCTGTTTTGCTGTAACCATGTCTGGAAAAAGTGGTTTTCCTACCGCACTAGCAACAACACTAAGTTCCTCATTGGTCCACAATTCCGTAGGCAAATTTCTAAGTTTGACCCACACGGGTACTTCAGTATGTAAATGTTTCGCTAGAGACATACCAGGTTTCCAAGTGTCAAGGAATAGCGGTTGCCCATCAACCATCCACGGTCCACCTTCTAATATTTCCAACATTGCATCCTCCAATGAAAACCGAAAGAACACGAATCCAGTTGCAGTCAGTAGCTTTCATCTCCACTAAATTCTTCCACATTGAGCGAACAAACTTCTCCAAGAAAGGGAAGTTACGGCTTCCTCCCAATTTGAAATATCCAACAAGAGTATGCTTCCAACGCTCCATACCATGTAGTACTTGCTGATATGTCGGCTTCACCTGAATCCTACCTTCAACCTTTTGTGGTGGTACATACTGTAGAGATGATCGTTTAGAATAGTTGAAGGAAACTTTTCCCAAATTTGGTGCATTAGAAGAAGAAGGAGGAGCACCATTACACCGATTAGTTTCATCAGTAGAAACAATATTAACAGCAACACTATGTGGTACTGCCGGCGGGGCATCTAGATCAGCATCAGACAAAGAGGAACCAGCAATAGGAGTAGGGTTGATCGGTGCAATAGTGGCTGAACTCTCAGCCGCAATAGGGTGCACAGCCGGAGGAACATCTTGACCCATAACGCATAAAGGCACGGCGCTAGGGTTTGCATCAGCAGCAACATGAGCAATGACGCACAGGGCAGAACCAGAGCAATGACGGCGCGTAGGGCAGGAAACTTGCGTGGTGACAGCCTGGGTTTCCCCCACCAACATTGCTAACATGGGCCCGATCCTCATCTCGGCCCAAAACACATAAAGG